>SJYV01055466.1:771390-788450 GCA_006410875.1 Neotragus pygmaeus
ACACACACACACACACACACACACACACACACTCCCTCTGTCTTGGAGCCTGGGACCTGGTTAATGCCTACTCAATGTTAACGCTAACTACTCGCCATCCTCACTGGGGTCCTTATCCTGTGATTTACAGAGGCTTTGAAATGGCTGATTGGTGGTTGTAAACTGTCTCGCGTCACTCACTTACTGTTTTACAGATACTTTATAGTCATTGCATGACATGTTTTAGTCAGTCATTAAACATCTTTCAGGCACTGTCTTAGTTGGACGGAGGCAGACATTGAGACGAACATCTGGATGTGTTAGTGAGATGACGACCCCTGGACATCTCAGCAGCACAGAAGTGGGGATGTGACACGAGGGAGGGTGTGCTGGCGAGCAAGTTACCCCTGGCACGGCTGGAGCACACTCACAATGGGGACTGCCGAGAGCGTGTGTGAAGATCATCTCATCACGGCTGCACCCAAGCAGTAAGGAAGCTGGGCTATTAACCCTCCAATGCTTATCTAAATTTAGAAGATTTTTTTGAATTAATTTTTATTAGAGCATAGTTGCTCTGCAATCTAGGAAACCCTGGTTCGATTCCTGGGTCAGGAGGATCCGCTGGAGAAGGAGCAGGCTACCCACTCCAGTATTCTTGGGCTTCCCCGGTGGCTTAGCTGGTAAAGAATCTGCCCGCAACACGGGAGACCTGGGTTTGATCCCTGGGTTGGGAAGATCTCCTGGAGAAGGGAAAGGCTACCCACTCCAGTATTCCAGCCTGGAGAATCCCATGGGCTGTATAGTCCATGGGGTCGCACAGAGTTGGACACAACTGCGACTTTCCCTTTTCATAGCTGCTTTACAATGTTGTGTTCATCTCTGTTGCACAGCAGAGGGAATCAGCTATACATATATCCCCATATTTTGGATTTCCTTCCCTTTTCAGTCATCACAGAGCACTGAGTAGAGTTCCCTGAGCTATACAGTAGGTTCTCTTTAGTTACCTATTTTATACACAGTATCAGTTGTGTATATATGTCCATCCCAATCTCCCAATTCCTTGCACACCTTTTTTTTCCCTCCTCGGTATCCATATGTTTGTTCTCTACATCTGTGTCTCTATTTCTATTTTGCAAATAAGATTATCTATATCATTTGTAACATAATTTTATTTAGTTAGTTACGGTCCTCCCTGCTAAGCAGGCTTATCTCTGGTTGTGGTGGCTTCTCCTGTTGTGGAGCACAGGCTCTAAGGCACGTGGGCTTCAGCAGCTGCACAAGCTCCCAGGCTCCAGAGCTCAGCAGTGGTGGCACACGGGCTCAGTTGCTCCATAGCGTGTGGGATCTTCCCAGACCAGAGATCGAACCCATGTCTCCTGCATTGGCAGGCAGATTCTTTACCACTGAGCCACCAGGGAAGTCCCTATCTATATCATTTTTATAGATTCCATGTATATGCATTAATATATGGTATTTGTTTTTCTCTTTCTGACTTACTTCACTCTGCATGATAGACTCTAGGTTCATCCACGTCTCTACAAATGACCTGATTTTGTTCCTTTCTATGGCTGACTATGATTCCACTGTAGTTATTTTTAATTATTATTTACCCACTGATGTTCCCTAAAATGTTAACACCCTGACACTTCCATTCTGCTCCGTTCACCTCCCAGGCATGCTCCTGCGGTCAGAGAAAACCCTCATGTGGAGCATCACCCGTGCTGGCAAGCAGAAACCTACAACTGGTATGGAAGAGGGACAAGCTGAAGGAATAAGGGCAGGGCACCAATAACACCCACTACAGTCACCTACGAGTGCCAGGCACTGGGAAGACTAAACACACATGTGCAATAAGAATACAGAAGCAGAGGGACTGCCCTGGTGGTCCAGTGGTTAGGAATACATGCTCCTAAATGCAGGGGGCCTGGGTTCAATCCTTGGTAAGGGAGCTAGATCCCACATGCCACAATTAGAACCCAGCATAGCCAAATAATAATATATAAAATTTATGAAGAAAAGAATAAAACTAGGGGTAGAGATGGGGGGCGGGGAGGAGGCTCCGGAGGAAAGGAATAGAGAGAGAGACTGATTCGAGTTGTTGTATGGCAGAAACCAACACAAAATTATAAGGCAATTTTCCACCAATTAAAAAACACGTAACATCTTTTCTTAAAGAGTATAGGAGCAGAGCTAGATGACAGGGACAAGAGGGGTCTGAGAGAGGGAGAGGCCAGTTCTCTGCGGGGAGCTGGAATAACAGCTGCAGAGAAGAAAGCCGGCATGAGCAAAGTGTTGCTGGGTCACACTAGGGGAGCCAAGAGCGAGTCTGCACGAGGCCACGTAAGAGCGGGGGCTGGGAGAGTGTACCGTGGAAAGTCATGAAGGGCCCTGAAGGCCACATTTAAAAGCTTGGGTTCCCACCCTTGGGCAATGGAAGGCTCTCAAGTTTTTAAGTAATGCAGCAATGTGAAATTATTGGGATCTTCAATTACTCTGGCTGCCGTGGGGAGACGAGTTGAAAGAAGGAAAGAACAAAAGCAGGGAGAGCAATATGGTGGCCATGGCAATAAATACAGGCAAGAGATAAGGAACATTTGTGGGTGGAGAGTAGAGAAAAGGAAGCAATATGGGAGATGTGGGAACTACGGGATTGGGACCTGTTGGGTGTGGGAGGTGTGGGAAGAGGGCAGAGTCTAGAATGAGTCTCTATTCTCTGGTTTGGGGAAACAGGTGATGGAAAGAACCATCTGCTGAGACCCATAAAAGAAGAGGAGGGGCTGGTCTGGTGGGAGAAAGGATGGATCTCTTTTTGATGTCCAATAGAACGTCATGTATACATTTGGCTACATGAGTCTGGAACTCAAGACAGAGACTTGGGAGTAGGAGACAGACATTCTTGGAGGACAAGGACTTGTGTGTGGTTCATTGTATTGTCTGTAACACCTAGAATAGACCCTGAAAGAGGCACATGAATGGTACCCTGTAAATACCTGTTGACAGAATGAAGGAGCATTCTGGAGGGGCTCACCAGCACTGAAATAGCCCTGAGGCAGCAGGTGTGCAGAAAAGGTATGGAAGGTGATGAAAAGAGAGCTGAAGACACCTGCAGTTGGAGACAGGTAGGAAAAGCGTAGCCGGAACTATGGGGACTTCCCTGGGGGTCCAGGGAAGACTCTGTGCTCCCAAAGCAGGGGGCCCAGGTTTGATCCCTAGCTGCTGCTGCTGCTAAGTCACTTCAGTCATGTCTGACTCTGTGTGACCCCATAGACGGCAGCCCACCAGGCTCCCCCATCCCTGGGATTCTCCAGGCAAGAACACTGGAGTGGGTTTCTATTTCCTTCTCCAACGCATGAAAGTGAAAAATGAAAGGGAATCACTCAGTCATGTCCAACTCCCAGCGACCCCATGGACTGCAGCCTACAAGGCTCCTCTGTCCATGGGATTTTCCAGGCAAGAACACTGGAGTGNCTGATGTTGAAGCTGAAACTCCAATACTTTGGCCACCTGATGCAAAGAACTGACTCACTGGAAAAGACCGTGATGCTGGGAAAGATTGAAGTGAGGAGGAGGAGATGACAGAGAATGTAATGGTTGGATGACATCACCGACTCGATGGACAGGAGTTTGAGCAAGCTCCGGGAGGTGGTGATGGACAGGGAGGCCTGGTGTGCTGCAGTCCATGGGGTCCCAAAGAGTCGGACATGACTGAGCGACTGAACTGAATTTCACTCCAAACAGGATCAGACTCATCATTCCATTTCTGAAGATCTCTTTTTACACTGACAAACTGATTAGACACTGTGGAATGAGCTGTTTCAGAACAGCTTAGTGGGCTGGCTGGAGAAGGCGATGGCACCCCACTCCAGTCCTCTTGACTGGAAAATCCCATGGACGGAGGAGCCTGGTAGGCTGCGGTCCATGGGGTAGCACAGAGTTGGACACGACTAAAGTGACTTAGCAGTAGCAGTAGCAGTGGGCTGACTACACGGGTGAACAGAACAGAGCTGGTAACAGGACAGTGTTTCAAGGGACAGGAAACTGGAATGCATTGTGGCTCCTTTTAACTTTACATATCAATCTCAAGGCCTACTTGTGAGGCAGATCAATTAGTATACCCTTTGTAACTGTAAACATTTCCATCTAACAGTCATTAGTTTGGAAAGTGAAAGTGAAATTGCTACTGGAGTGGGTTGCCATTTCCTTCTCCAGAGGATCTTCCTGACCCAGGGACTGAACCCGGGTCTCCCAAATTGGAGGCATACGCTTTACCAACTGAGCCACCAGGGAAAAGCCCTTCAATCATCTCTTAAAATGAATTAAGCATTAGCATTTGAAGAGTGTCTTTATCCTCTTTCATACATAAACCCATTAAATGAATAGCTAGATGGATATAATTTGAACTGGAAATTTTGACTGATACAACAATACAAAAAAACAAACATTTCAAAGTGAGCTGTTAGAACACAGAGCCTAAATTTCAACATAGATATAATAGAGAGTGCCAATTGAGAGAATTTTTTGAGGATTACTTCACTGGAAAGATGCATTTTGGGAGAACAATGATGAGGGCTGTTTGCGATGCACCTCAAACAGTCACAGCACATCTTGTGCTCTAATCCTGTCTTTATTCACACTTTTGATACCTTGCTCATCATGTTTTTTTGCATTCATGTTTATTTTTAAAATATTTCATTAAAATATTGTTTATTTTAATTGCTGAGTTTTTGGCACCTGCTATAATCTTGCACTCAGGGTGACTGCCTCAGCTTCGCTGCAGTCCCATTTCCAACTGACGAGCACAAGGTAATAACGTCTGACCCTCACCTGTGCCTGCCAAAGCAGGCTAGGAGAGCAGACACACATGGATGGCTCAGAAGGTCCTGCTCTCTCCTCTAGCAATGGGTCAGAAGTATGGGAATTCTAGGGACTAGCTTAAAACTTGGAGAAGGCAATGGCAACCCCACTCCAGTACTCTTGCCTGGAAAATCCCATGGGTGGGGGAGCCTTGGAGGCTGCAGTCCATGGGGTCGCTACGAGTCGGACACGACTGAAGCGACTTAGCAGCAGCAGCTGAAAACTAGTTGTACAGACGTCCGCCTGGGGTCATTTAAAAAGGTATCCTCTCCAACAGGAGAGGCTGAGGGTGGAAGCCAACTAGGAGTAAGGGGTTTTGTGATAACTGCCACGAGGCAGAAGCCCAGGGCCACGGGGAGGAACCACTGAAGATGAGGCACTGCTAGAGGGGAGAGTTAGGCTGAGGGCCAGTCAGTCAGAGGGGCTGCCTCTAGCCCTCTTCCCAACTGCACAGCCCTAAGGGCTGAGCAATAAGGTTTACAGTATACTCTTTCCTCAAGACTGCTAGTGTTGTCTCCTGCCAGGCCCTGGAATGAAGGCGGGTGGGGAGGAAAAGTCCTAACTGAATGAAAAGTAAGTATTCTTCAACACATGAGATGAAAGATATCTAAATACTAAATTAAAACTATGATTTTGATATTAATCCTTGACCTTAGGACTCAAGGCCATGTTGCAAAACTCCAATGGCACCATTCCCATTATTATCTATTCGAGTTGGGGAGACACATTTACAAAGATTACAATGCAAATGGTGTCCCCTACAGTTGGGCAACTTGGAGGCCCTGATAGAACATTTTATTACTTAAACAGTCAGAAAAATCATGAGACTGCCTAGATTTTTATGCAGGCACAGGAAAATAAAAAACTCCCAGTGAAAGATCAAGACAAAAAGGAATTTGCATTTCAGTTAAACTTTGTAAACTGACTTATACAACTTATGGTTATAGAAGGATGAATGGAGGGAAAGTGAATGAATTTAAAAATAAATAAAAAGCAATTTAAGTTATTAAATAGAGTGATTCTATTTCAGTTAAACTGTTTTCTTAACAGGGAGATGATTCAAGAAGAAAATTCCCATTGAAAAGGGTAGAAACATTCATTGGGGGCAAATTTCAATGTCTGGTTCACTGATAGTGTTCAGGGACTTTATCTGTATTTCAAAGGTTGGTCTTCCATACAGATGAGCTAACTGAAAAGAGAATACTGTACCCTGATGCCCTTGGGACATACATACCCATCTGGTATAGCTGTTATCTGCTGTCTTGTTTGCTATTCTACTCTCTGACACCACCAGGGCGTTCTCACATATCTGTGGTTATCTTTTCTCCAACCTCATTTTCATCATCTTACTTTCAGTCCTTCTTTCACACCAAGATCACAATAATATTAGCCTTCTCTTCCAGATGTGTCCCTCAAATCTTTCCTATATTTGGTGCCAAATGAAGCTTTCTAAAGTATAATTATGATCAAATGAAGATATGCATGTGGGTATCTACAGTACACACACAAACCTATATGAATATACACATATACACACATGTATCTGTATACATACAAGATGTGTGTATATATATATACACACATAAACACAGGAATATATGAAATATATACATACACATATACTTAAACTGGAAGAACCGTATGTAAACATCACAGCAATTATGTTCAGTTGGTGGGATTATGAGTCTTTAATTAAATTTTTCTTCATGCTTTTTTATATTTTTAAGTTATCTGTAATGACTGCTCAATATAATTTTCAAAAATTTCTTAATGATATAGAACACCTCAGGAAATGAGAAAATTTTAAATAGTTGTCAATTTTTGAAGTACTTACAAAATAGTATATATGGTATGATCTCATCTCTCTGTGTAAAATGTATACTTTATATAAATCAATGGTGTGTGTGCATTTATTTTATATAGAAACACACACAGAGAAATGCTAACACTGATTACCTTGGGAGGTGATCCTTTGACCAATTTTTACTTTTTTTTTTGCTTAGCTACATATTGAAAACTATCTACAATGAGTACATACAGTCATGGTAGTCTCCATGTGTGATTCTCTGTGGCAAGGAGATAAAACTATATATAAAAGATATAGCAAAGCCAACTGATGTTTTCCCTAAAACTGGTAAGATGTTCTTTATTTCTGCAACACTACTTCTGCCAAGCCCCAAAAGTAGTTCTTTGACAATATTATTCTTTCCTTCTGAGATGAAAATTTGCTTCATTTCATCAAGGAGTCAAAGTTCCTTGCAGTATTTTACCAACCAGACAGCTTTGGAGCCAATTATCTGCAACTGTCTTTCTTTTGGAAACTTGCAAATGGGCACTCTTTACTCAGACTGCAAAGAAGCCCATGACCGTATAGGTTCAGAATAGAAAGGAGTGGGGTATGGTGGAAATCAAGATAGCAGAGTAGGAGGACGTGGAGCTCATTTTTCTCCATGTGAAAATTTTTCTCCATGTGAAAAAAATTTCATGGAAAACTAATTGGAAGCTGACAGAGGTACTCTTGTACCACCAGTTTCAATAAAGATCGATAATCAGGGAGGACAGGGGATAAGTGGCACTGGGTTGAGACCTGTGCCTCTTGTGGAGATCTGTAAGGTAGAGAAGGTCCATATGGGTGGACCCTCCCCACTGGGGAGAGAGCAGGTGGAGACACAGTCTGGGCATCCCAGTCCTAAGATCCTGCACAGAGGAGACAAGTTCCCTTGCCTGCTAAGAAATGCCCCGAGACAGCCAAGGCTAGAGAAGCCTGGATTCTCCTTGTAAGCGGTGCTCACGTGCTGGCTTGCTAACAATCAGGGCAGAGAGAGCCTTGCTCTGGTAGCTGCCACCCTGATACACTTCCCAATCCAAAGGGGCAAACATCCTAGCCCTGCTCCCTCCACGCTACAGCCTGGCATGAGATCCCAAGAGATCTGGGCAAAGACATGGTCTAGCCACCCAGAGACAGAGGGGGCACCTGGGGAATGATCCAGGTGGAGCCAAGGGAGCCGCTGGCTGTCAGCGCACACAGCCGGCTGCAGGCGGGGCCTCAGCGGTCATCGTCTGTGCACGCAGGAACACCGCCACGAAAGCGCTGGCAGCTAAGTGCTGAGTCTCAGGCAGAGAGCCCCGGGAGAACACATCTGGCTGCAGAGAGACAGCTGGAGGGCCTGAGGTACTGAATGAGGTGATGATGGCCCCTGTGAGCACGCTCAGAAGTGGGCAGCAGTTCCGCTCTCACGGGGAGCCCCCTGGCTCTGCCACTGCACACCACCGTTTAGCACTAGAACTGGGATAGAGAGGTCCTGAGGGAGAACTGCCACGGAAGCAGCCCAGATCTTAGACAGAACAGCTCCAGCAGTTCCTGCAGCTACAAACGGCCCCAGCCCCAGCCCTGCTCTACTCAGTACCAGGCACTAACTAGATCTGGGACAAACACAGAAAGAAAGAGATGTGACCCTGGGCCACTTCTGAGCAGAACCGCAGACACCTACAGAGGTGGTGCCCAGGTCCGCTGGGATGGCACAGGCCTCACTGCTTCAGCAGTCACCTCCTCTGAGGCAGGACACCAAGCCTGACCACTCAAGGGCAACAGAACTCATCAGTCCCAAACTTCGCCACTTTTACTCCAACACCTGGAGAGCAGACCCCGGTCCTGACAGGACAGAGAGGAAGCCTCGCTTCACATCTAACACAGGCTCTAGACACTACAATATCCACACTCCCTATGAAGACGTTAACAGCCAGCACAGCCTGAGAAAAGGCGTGGCTGGCACACAGACCAAAGCCAGCCCTCATGCCAAAAACATTAGACATCCACACAGAGACTCTCCCACATAAAAACAAGGTTTCAAAACCACAGCAGATAACTGTTTTCCCTAGTTCATAGAGACAGAGAAACTCAAGTAATAGGAAAACACAGAGGAACTACTCCAACTGAAACACCCAGAGAAATCCCCTGAGAGAACAAATGGATGAGTGTTTATCAGTGAGCTAGACAACAAGATAAAAAAGAAGGTGATGAAACACTTACTGAATTTAAAAAGATTGTGGACAGGAACGCAAACTACTGTAAAAAGGAACTAAAAACTATAAAAATAAGCCAATCAAAATAGACAGATTAATTGCTAAGATAAAAACCAATCCAGAGACAGTGAACATCAGACTAAATGACACAAAAGAATGAATAAGTAATCTGGATGGCAAAATAATGGAAATCACTCAATCAGAACATCAGACAGGAAGACAAATGAATTGAAAGCAACATATAAGAGCTATAGGATAATATAAACTGTGTCAATCTACACATAATAGACGTTACAGAAGAAGAACGAAGAGGACTAAAAATGTATTTAAAGAAATTATGAAATTCCCAAACCTAAAGAAGGAAACAGATATCCAGGTCCAGGAAGCAGAGGGTCCCAAAAGAGATGAACCCAGATAGACTCAGGCCAAGATATATTATAATTAAAATGTTAATGGCAGCAAGAGCCAAACAAAGAGTCAGTTACAAGGGAATTTCCATAAAGCTATCAGCTGATTTATCTGCAGAAACTGTGCAGACATAAAGGAGTGGCAAGATATACAAAGTCCTGAAGGGGCAAAATCTGCAATCTAGAACATTCTACTGGGCAAGATTATCATTTAGAATAGAAGGAGAGATAAAGAATTTCTCAGACATGCAAAAAATAAAAAGAATTCACCAATACTAAACCTATCTTAGAAACACAAGCTGGAATCAAGATTACACAGTAAAATACCAATAACCTCAGATATGCATTTGACACCATCCTTATGGCAGAAAGTGAAGAGGAACCAAAAAGCCTCTTGATGAAAGGGAAAGAGGAGAGTNGACGACGTATACGCGGTGGAGGCTGAAGGGACGGGACAGGAGGGCTCAGCCCCGGGGAGAGGACCCCACACCCACCCCCGGCCTGGGAGCTGGGCTCAGCCTCAAGATCACTGTCTGTCCCCGCCCCGAGGGGCCGGCTGGAGCCCCGCCCTCACCTGTAGAAGCAGGCCTCGTTGAGACACTGCTTGCAGGGCCTGTGTATGGAGTAGAGACGGGTGCACGGGTACTGCTCCTCACGGCAGTCTGGGCGACAGGCGGGGTCGGGGCTGCAGCTCGTGGCTCAGAGCTGGGGCCGCCTCCAGCCGCACCCCAAGAGGGACTGGCTCTTGGGGCCAGGAACCTCTGCACCCTAAGGCTAGACACAGGCACGCACACACAAAGACACACGCCAACGTACACACACAGCACTGCCGGACCTTCCCGGGCTGCCCAATTTTATCCAGTACATTTATACACATGCAAACTCAGAACCGCACCGAGAGGCCTATATCCAAACAGACAAGTTCAAACAAACCTATAGCCACACACAGGCCCAGAAACACACGGCAGCCTCACAGGAGGCCCCTCACACAGAACAGGGTCCCCCCCATACAGGCCAGCGGGCTCTTGGCCGGGACAGTCCTGCTGAGCCCAGGAAGCCCCCCGAGCACCACTCGCCAGGGGGCTTCCTGCCAGCCGCTCCCTGCTCCCCCACGTCTGGGACTAGAGGCTCCTCCCGAGGCCACGGGCAGTCCAGCCCCCTGCCCAGCGCAGGGCAGAGGGGTCTCCGGAGCTGTCAGGGGCCCTGCTGACCTCAAGCAGGGGCATCTCTTCAAGGCCCCCAGCCCACCACCTATCCCAGCAAGAGCGAGAGGCCTGGCTGTGTCTGACCTCCTGGGTCCCCCATTGCCCCCTAACTCCCCAGGAGCCCTCTGTCTCCGACCTGCTGGGCCCCCCACCACCCTGTAACTCCCACCACCCCCTAACTCCCAGGGCCCCCTCTGTCTCTCTTACCCAGAGGCCCTGGCTCCGTGGGCTCCGTNTCCAAGAGATGGTGATGAATAGGGAGGCCTGGCGTGCTGCGATCCATGGGGTCGCAAATAGTTAGACACGACTGAGCGACTGAACTGACTGAACTGCCTTGAAAACGAACAGAGATCATTCTGTCGTTTTTGAGATTGCATCCTATTACTGCTTTTTGGACTCTTTTGTTGACTATGATGGCTATTCCATTTCTTCTAAGGGATTCTTGCCCACAGTAATAGGTATAATGGTTATCTGAGTTAAATTCACTCATTCCAGTCCATTTTAGTTCACTAATTCCTAAAATGTCGACGTTCACTCCTGCCATCTCCTATTTAACCATTTCCAATTTGCCTTGATTCATGGACCTAACAGTCCAGGTTCCTATACAATATTGCTCTTTATAGTATCCACCTTTACTTCCATCACCAGTGACATAAACAACTGGATGTTGTTTTTGCTTTGGCTCCATCCCTTCATTCTTTCTGGAGTTATTCGCCACTGATCTCCAGTAGCATATTGGGCACCTACCAACCTGGGGAGTTCATCGTTCAGTGTCCTATCTTTTTGCTTTTTCATACTGTTCATGGGGTTCTTAAGGCAAGAATACTGAAGTGGTTTGCCATTCCCTTCTACAGTGGACCATGTTTTGTCAGAACTCTCCACCATGACCTGTCCATCTTGGATGGCCCTACCGGGCATGGCTCCTAGTTTCACTGAGTTAGACAAGGCTGTGGTCCATGTGATTGGATGGATTAGTTTCCTGTGACTGTGGTTATCAGTCCTCTGATAGAGAAGGATAAGAGGCTTATGGAAGCTTCTCATGGGAGAGACTGACTGTGGGGGAACCCGGGTCTTGTTCTGATGGGCGGTGCCATGTTCAGTAAATCTTTAATCCAATTTTCTGTTGATGGGTGGAGCTGTGTTCCCTCCCTGCTGTTTCCGTGGGGCCAAACTATGGTGGAGGTAATGAAGAAGATGGTGATGTCAAATGGGAAAGTAGAAGAGTAGAAGAAACAAACAGGTTAACAGACTATTACAGTCAACACAATAAAGGTAAAGTCAACGGGTATGATGATATGAAGAGTTATACTGATGTGAAGAAGAATTAGCCCAGGCACAGAGGAAGGATGTAGGCAAGCCAGGCCTGCTGGAGAGGTGACAGCACTGAGCCAACTCCCAAAGGCTGCGTGGATGTTAGGCAGGAAAAGCATGGTGTGAGGGGTGGGGTTTCCCAGCAGAGGAAAGAAGATATGCAAAGAGAGATGCGACGGATGACAGCACCCTGTGAAGGAAGAGCAAAAGGGGGTACAGGTAAGGAACTTGGAACTTTATGGTGACAGCAATAGGGTATCACTGAATGTTAACAGGGAAGGGCAAGATGTAGTCAAATTTGCATTTTATAAAGATAGTCTCTGCACAAATTAGATTCTGGAAGACCAGAAAATCATTTAGGAGAGTACTGCAGTAATCTAGGTGGAAAATGGTAATTATCTGGGAATAAAAAGGAAGGGAAAACATATTTAAGTGATGTTAAAGAGTTAAAACCGTATTGATTTGTTGAGAAAATGGAAAAACAAGGATAAAGGAAATGAAAGGCTTTAGAACGATTCCGAGGATGATGGCACCATTCACTGATACAGGACCTGCAAGAGAGCATTTGGCTGAGTGGAATGTTAAGGTCCTTCCCAGTTTGTGGGGTCTGAGGCACCAACTGAACTTGCAAATAGAGCAACTTGGTAAGGAATAGGTACCTGGTAGGAGACAGATCTGGTCTGTATCTTAAAAATTTAATCCCACAGATGGAAACTGAAGACATGGGAATGGCAAAAACAAAGAGAGCCTAAGATGCAACTTCAAAATATAAAATGTTGGTTGAGGAAGAGTTGCCCATGAAAGAGCCTGAAAAGGACATTTAGAGAAGAGGAAATGAAGAAAGAATAAAGTCAAGAGAAGAAAAGGAGAAATTTCAAAAAGGGAGGAGTCCATGGTCTAGAATGCTGTAATGACATAAAATAAGGGCCAAGACAAGTGTATTGAATTTGGGAGCAAAATAATTCATCAACGAGCTTAGTGAGTAGTTTAGTGGAGGGGTGGATATGAAAGCTCCACTGCAGCAGACTGAGGCTCTAATAGAAGATAAGAATATGGAGACAGTACAGATCACTTTTCCAAGAAGACTGGCTATGAGGGGGAAGGAAAAAGACAGAGCAGGTTATAGAAATGTTGACAGAATCCAGGGAGAGTTGTTTTCATTTAAGATGAGAGAAACTGGATTATCATAATGTGAAGGAGAAAAGATACACCCAGCCAAATAAATATAAAACGAAGACATACAGATAAGAAAAAAAAAAATCTTTGCAGGTACCAAATTATTTTAATTTCAAGCCATGCTTTCTCTTGACTGAAACTGTATGTGTTCATCATTCTATCTCTGTAATTTAGCCCAGCAACTAGGTCATAATGAGAATTCCAATATATGTTGAATGAATAGGTGGGTGAAGGATTTATAGAAGTAAATAAAATAGCTACAGGTAATACTGAAAATGAGAACACATAAATTGAGTNATGTGTTCATCATTCTATCTCTGTAATTTAGCCCAGCAACTAGGTCATAATGAGAATTCCAATATATGTTGAATGAATAGGTGGGTGAAGGATTTATAGAAGTAAATAAAATAGCTACAGGTAATACTGAAAATGAGAACACATAAATTGAGTGAATTATGGCTGGCTGTTTTATTTTTTATTTGGGGATATACAAAAGTCTTGCCAGGCGGGGTATGATTCCTCTGAAACTAGAGACCATGCATGTGTAATAGCACTTGGGACAGCAAGGGAAGTATTTTATTGGCAACATGTATCGACTGGATAGAGAATGAAAACAAACCAGGAGGGGGCTCCAAGCTCTGGGCTCCAAGCTAAGAACTGATGGAATGAGGAAAATGAAGGAGCCGAGCAGATGAAAATCTGTGAACACAGAGTGGCACGTTAAATTTCACAGGAGGAAAATCTCTAGCAGTGACAAATCACAGGTTGTAGCCCTGGATGTAGTAGTAGTAGTATAGTGTAGTAAAGCTAAAGGTTATTAGAGATTAGGAGATTAAAGCACCATGAGGCCAGAGTGACAAGTATCTTATCCACATGGACTTTGAGCTCACCCAGGATGATGGCAAGACACAGCAGGAAAATAAGAAGATGGTGAGCCCAGGGCCATGATTCTCCATGATAGATGGTAGATAACAATGATAAACGGGGACAGACAGTAGATAATGATAGATGGATTAGATGGTAGATAATGATGATGAAAGGATAGAAGCTGACAGTCAAATGGAAATGGTCTCAAAGGAAAAAGATTTCCGTAAAGGAGAAGGAAATGGCAACCCATTCCAGTATTCTTGCCTGGAAACGTCATGGACAGAGGAGCCTGACAGGCTGTAGTCCATGGGGTTACATGACTGAGCACACAAGAGTGAAGGTAGAGGGAGATGCGTTGGTAGCAATAAACTGGTAGAACTAAAAAAGAAAAATAAATGTCAGAAACATAATGGATGTGGGAATAGGGAGCTGAGATAATACAAACCCATCTTCCTCTGACTGTGGTATAAGGGGCATAGGAAATGAGCAACCTCTCACTCAAACTGCTGGAAAGAGACTCATTATTTGGGTGAACAGACCCAGATTAAAAAAGATAAGGCAGAGACTTCCCTGATGGTCCAGGGTTTAAGACTTCATGCTCCCAATGGAGGGGGCCTGGGTTTGACTCCTGGTCAGGGAACTAGACCCCACACACCACAACTAAAGATCCCGAGTGCCACAACCAATGATCCAGCATGCTGCAACTAAGACCCGGCACAGCCAGATACATATATATAAATAATAATAATAATAATAAGGCAGAAGTCACAGTCATAAATCCTTCATGCAACAACATTCAACCAACACATGTGGATCCTATAAAATTTCTGCCCTGCTAACAAACACATGAAAAGATGCTCAATATCACTCATTATCAGAGAAACGCAAATCAAAACAACAATGAGGTACCATCTCATGCTGGTCAGAATGGCTGCTATCAAAAAGTCTACAAGCAATAAATGCTGGAGAGGGTGTGGAGAAAAAGGAACCCTCTTACATTGTTGGTGGGAATGCAAACTAGTATAGCCACTATGGAGAACAGTGTGGAGATTCCTTAAAAAACTGGAAATAGAACTGCCATATGACCCAGCAATCCCACTGCNCCCCTTGCCTGAGGAAACATACTCAAAAAATTAAGGCCATATCAAAGAGCATACTACCTATGTTTTCTTCTAGAAGATTTATAATTTCAGGGCTTACAAATAGTATTTAATTCATTTGGTATTTATGAGAAAGTAGCTCAGTGTATGGGATTTCCTTAGTATTTCAGTAGTAAAGAATCCACCTGCGAATGCAGGGGACGCGGGCTTGAACCCTGGGTCAGGAAGCTCTCCTCAAGAAAGAAATGTCAACCCAATGCAGTACTCTTGCCTACAAAATCCAATGGGCAGAGGAGCCCACTGGACTACAGTCCATGGGGTTGCAAAAGAGCTGGACATGACTGGATGACTAAATAACACCAACTCAGTGTGTGAATATATAGCAGGGTATACCTTTCTATGGTGACAGATAGTAAATATACTTACAGTGGTGACTATTTTGCATGTAAAAAAACATCAAACCACTATGATGTGTAAGAGAAGCTAACAGTGTTGTAGGTCCATTATATTTCAAAAAACTAAAACAAACAAACAAAAAACAACGAAATGCCTACGCCCCACATCAGTAACACTGATCAGGATTAAAAGATCTAATCCCTTGAATCTATTTCACACTTTCACTGTATAATTGTAAGGGATTTTATTTAGGAAATACTTGAATGTCTAGTGATTTTCCCTACTTCAATTTAGATCTGAATTTCACAACAAGGAGTTCATCATCTGATCCACAGTCAGCTCCTGCTCTTGTTTTTGCTGACTATATAGAGCTTCTCCACCTTGGCTGCAATGAATATAATCAATCTGATTTTGGTGTTGACCATCTGGTGATGTCCACGTGTAGAGTCTTCTCTNATGGCTGATTCATGTCAATGTATGGCAAAACCAATACAATATTGTAAAGTAATTAGCCTCCAATTAAAAAAATTTTAATGGCTGCCTGTTGTTCATGATAATTAGCAGGTTGCACTCACCATTATTTGGTAGGTACATCCCTGTACAGTGCTATAACTTTATAGCCTTTTTTGGAAGAAAATCAGCCAGCAATCTCATGCACAAAATCCCAAGACATAATTTAAAAGGTCTTAGTACTTCTTTAGAGGCTTATGGTTAAAACAGAATGAAGCAAACTCTATAGGCAAACTTGAGTTCTCCCTCATTCCCCATTCACTGCTAGGAACTGGACAGGTGCCTTAAGACTTTTCTGTTGCTCCTTACATCTGTCCCTCAAATCCTCTTACAGGGCCCTCAGAGAAACCACTACCTCTTTCTTTTACATGTCAGAGAAACCACTTTCTCTGACATGTAAAAGTTAAATAACTTGGCACTGAAAAGCAGGGTTCAGAAATTCTGAAAATGCTATTTCGCATAAGTGATATGTATTTTAAAAAATAGAAAAACTTTCCCTTCAGCTTTACGACAGGCTGAAAGGGTTTCTGTGATCTCTAGAAAGCCATTCCTTGCGAGCTTGAAGCATCATACTGTGCCTCACCATGCTATCACTCTCTGTACTTCATGATGCTGCANCGCATAAGTGATATGTATTTTAAAAAATAGAAAAACTTTCCCTTCAGCTTTACGACAGGCTGAAAGGGTTTCTGTGATCTCTAGAAAGCCATTCCTTGCGAGCTTGAAGCATCATACTGTGCCTCACCATGCTATCACTCTCTGTACTTCATGATGCTGCAAATGATGGTCAGGCATCAACTCCTTTTGTCTTTTATGAGAAGGTCACTGCCCTCGAAAGACGTGCACTCAGCTGACCCCGTCTCTGTGGCTCAGGACATGTTTCCTGGAGCACTCAGTGGCCAAGTTGTGACCTGAAGCAACAGAAAGCAGGCACATTCACAAGACTGAGGCCTGCAAGAAGTTCGATATATTAGATCTCAGAGTAAGGAATGGCAGGAGACCCAAGATATAAGAAGGGGCGTCAGAAACCACGTTAAGGAATGTGGTTTGTACTCTCTCTTGGCGGAATGGGACAGGGATGAACAGGAGCTTCTGCTGACTTCCACTACTTCCACACAACTCAGGGGCTGATGTGGACTGCAGAGTCCATATAGAGAGTACAACTCTCATACAGAGAGTACAACTACCTCTACAGCATCAGTACCACCCGCCCCCCGCCCCCGACCAAGCAC
>SJYV01055466.1:788550-801696 GCA_006410875.1 Neotragus pygmaeus
AAAAAAAAAAAAAACCCTGGGTCTTTCTTCCCTTTCACTGCCAAAAAATTGTTACTCATACATCCTGCATTACCCCTCCTGCCATCACACTACTCATCTATTAGTGTAAAAATGCAGTCAGAATAGAGAGAAATACGGGACTAAGGCCTTCCTGAACCAGGTTCTGGGTATTGAAATTCAGGTGTGAAATCCAGTTACTTTAAAAAGGAAGTAAAGAGTTGACTGCCCTACTCTACCCTGTAGCAGGAGAAGGAGAAGAAAGGCTGGAAACACTGAATACTTCCTTACTCCCTAACAGCCACTGTGCCTTCGTGTATGTCATTTAATCTAGAAGGAGACAGCATTTCCTGCAGAATTTTCCTGGGATCCTATGGTGCCTGTACAAAGTTTGCAAGGAAGGAGTTGCCTTTTTCTCACTTGTCTTTTTCTTTTTTTTTTTTTCCTCTTACAATAAAACACACACAACACAAAATTTATCATTTTAGCCATTTGTAAGTGAACAGTTCTGTGGCATTAAGTACATTCACATTGTTCTACAACTGTCACCACCATTCATCTCTCCTTCTTAATTGCAACTAAAACCTCCCAGTGAGTGCTCCTCTGAAATGTATAGCTTCAACTGTGCTTTCAAGTTAAAGAGGGTAAAAGGAAACAGTAAAACCTTAAAAAAATTTTGTAGAAGTGGCCGAATCCATGGATGAAAGAGAGCCAAGAGAAAATGTCACAAGCATGAATCTGAGAATGTGAGATAAAAGGAATTTTCAAGAGTATAGTGTCCAACAATCTTCTTTTACATATTTTCAAGTCCTCGAAAAACGCCCAGAAAAATCTGTTATCAAGTAAAGCCATTTATCAGACTCATTTCAGGAGGACAGAACACCATCTTGACAGTTTTAATAGTAACTTAGAAGTTGTCAAGGATCTTTATAGCGTTTTAGGGTCTTACCTGAATGATTTTAAGGTGGGTTTTGCAAGGTGGCTGAGACGGGGCCAAGTTTGAGGCATAATTTAAGCTTTGTCCTGGTGGACACAACAAAAGAAGGGTTTTGAACAAGACATTATGAGCAAGCTGGTAATCTAAGTAAGTAGTTATTTTATTGATAGTTAATAGTTGTAGCTTCTAGAAACTATTATTTCCTGAAGCATGTGCTTAAGTTATTTTTGCTTGTTCTCAGTATTTTATATCATGAGGAAAAGAAAATATGCCCAGTCCTAGTGTTGTTAAGGGGTTTTCGAGGTGGTGATAGTGGTAAAGAACCCACCTGCCAATGAGGTAGACTTAAAAGATGCATGTTCGATCCTTGGGTTGGAAAGATCCCCTGGAGGAGGGCATGACAACTCACTCCAGTATTCTTGCCTGGGGAATCCCACGGACACAGGAGCCTGGCAGGCTACAGAATATAGGGTCACACAGAGTCAGACATGACTGAAGCGACTTAGCATGCTTGTGGTGTTGTTAAAAACAGGAACAGGAACTTATATGGGTTTCAGTTCTCAACATAAAGAAGTCAAGGCAAGAAGGGTTGAATAATTAACCCCAAACTCTATGAGCAGTTTGTAACAGAACAGAGGCTGGACTCAGAACATCTGACTACAAGTACACACACACAGACACACCCTACTGGAATGAATTACTTTCTCTTAAAATGAAAAACATGATATAATCATGCCACAAAAACTCTGGACAAAATGAAAGAGACCTCCAATTCTATCACCATAGTATCAATCACCTCTGTTATCTTCTTCCAGTTTCTCTTTGTATGCAATGATTTTGTATTTTGTCTGTGTTAATTCTGTTATTCACTTGCTCTCTCTCTCCAGATCTTGTTTCTCTACTGCCTTCTTGAGCAAGATATGTGGTCTTTCTGATTCCCCTTTATGCTCCTTACTACTCCCAGAGTAGAAGAGTCTTTGTTTTTGTCGAAATAGCTCTAGTCATTTCAAATAGGGTGGGACCACAGAGATTCTAGAACCATCTAATCAAAAAGAGCAGCTTTAACAGGCACAGGCTTCAGAGAATGGTTTTTCTCACTAGCCCAAATTGTCAGGCCCCAAAATCTCCAGGTGACTGACTGATGACAAAGGTAATGTCATGTGACTCTCCATCTTACTCATCCCTCACATTACTCTTTTCCTTCTCTCTCTGCTTTCACCCTCCCTTTCCCTAATCCCTGCTCTTCTCTAAAGGACTACTAAGCCTTCCACACACAATACCTCACTTCTTTGGAGGCTCTCATTCCAGGAATGAGCAACACCTTTGCTAGAATTACAGTTACATTCTACAATGGGAGCATGTCCATGGCAATTTATTCTCAGTAACCTCATTCTCAGTAAAGGAATTCCTAAAAAGTTGTAAGACACATCACTATTAACTTAATCATATTTACTATGAACATGAGGACTTGCCACTTAGAGAAATCTCACTGTGAGACCTTTTATACATCAGATAATTGCTTAAATTTCTTCATCCTCTAAATTAAGATTTCCCCAAATCAGGTGATCTGTCACTGCATTTGCATGAACTTTACAGAAGGCATCCTTCTGAAATCTAAAATGAATCCTTAAAATAAAAATGCATCCTGATATCCAAAATAATACAACAATACAAGTCAGCAATACTCTTTCTCATATTCCTCATATCTCCATTCCTATGAAAGGAGCCCTCACATTTCAGTAGCTGGGGAAGATCTGAAGTGCAGAGCAGATGTTGATGGATGTAAAAATCATTTAGGAAATGATCTCCAAAGAAAGGCAGGACTTCCCAGGTGGTGCAGTGGTAAAAAATCTACCTGCCAATGCAGAAGACAAAGGAGACATGGGTTCAATTCCTGGGTGGGGAAGATCTCCTGGAGTATGAAATTGCAACCCGCTCCAGTATTCTTGCCTGGGAAATCCCATGGACAGAGGAGCCTGGCGGACAACAGTCTACAGGATTGCAAAGAGTTGGACACAACTAATCGACTAAGCATGCACGCACTCCAAAGAAGGGCACTATGCCATGAGAATAGTATATTTCACCCCAGATCTATTTCAAACAATGCAAACTGGCATTATCTGACATTCTAATTGGCTCCATTTCCTTATTGACCAAATAGCCTATGTTTCTCATTATTCTAGTCATTTCTCATTATGCTGCTCAGAACACTGCACAGCATGAGGCCTCATTGCAAAGATAATGCATCTTGACTGATCAGGACTTCTCTGAACCACCCAATACTTATTTCTGTGCACCGCACACACTGCCCTATCAACCTTGGCTTGACTTTGAGAAGGAGATCATTGAATAAGGGTGTGGGCTCCATCTATGTAGAGGCTGGGGAGGGTTCACTGTTGTTTAGTCCCTAAGTCATGTCTGACTCTTTGCAACTCCATGGACTGCAGCACACCAGGCCTTCACTATCTCTAGGAGTTTGCTCAAATTCATGTCCACTGAGTCAGTAATGCTATTTAACCTTCTCAACCTCTGTTGCCCCCTTCTCCTCCTGACCTCAATCTTTCCCAGCATCAGGGTCTTTTCCAATGAATCAGCTCTTCACATCAGGTGGCCAAAGTATTGNAACCCACCCACTTGCCCAAGCTGCAGGAGCAGGACCCTAATCTTCTAGTATTATCAAAGAAGAAAATAAAGGACTGAGTCAGCCCACAGCTGACTGGCCCAACTGTATCATCAGTATGAGAGGTCTGTAAGGGAAACTGGCCATTGGTTCTGTATGACCTTTTCTAGATGGGGTCCTGGTAAGCAGTAAGAAGATACAGAGTTTGGAAGCTGCAGGGAAATGTATAATGTTAGACATTCAATCTAATCATTTCTTTAAATGTCAGTGATTCCACACTATAGAGATAACAGGGATTCCTAATTGATTTTAAATTAGGTTACTGCTACTGATAGATGGAAGATGAAAGTTTAACATGGCCATTTGTTAGCAGGTCTGCATGAGTCCCAGTGCTATTTGCCCTCATCTAATCTTATTCTGCTCTTCCTGGGAAGCTCAAGGTAGCCATGAGATAAAGGGCAGTGTTAAGTGAACAATGGTAAGAAGCCATTCTAGGTTCTTCCTCCCCATCTTCCGGAGTCAGGCACTTTTATTTCAGTCGCTGCGAGATCACAGAGAGGCAAGTTGTATTTCCAAAGGGAGCTAAAGCATTATGCTGATCTTAACAGGCAAATCCAAGTCCTATCTGGTCCCAAGTTAATCACTAGTATGTGTCAAAAACTACCTAAATAGACACACTTTCGGTGACTTTCTAATAGACAATAGAAAATCAAGGATTTTCTTAACTAAATACAGTGGTTTGAGTACTGGGAAAGTAAATACAGGAATGGTTTTAGTTAATGGCATAGCTGACATCTGGCTTTTGTTTTTTTTCTGCATGTGGCAGATGTCTAAAGATTCTTTCACTTATGGGAGTTTCCATGACCTCCATCCATGTTTCTACCTCTTGAACTTTTCTCAGTGGCCTGCCAGCATTTAAGACCAAAACAAAATATAATGGGTCCCTACTGTGTATCATGCACTGTTCCAGGTGCCAGGCTATTTACCCAAACCCCTGGAAACCCAAAACACAATGCAAAAGAACATATTAGAAAAATAAACAAACTTCCAGTTTCAGTATCCTATTAACATCAACTTTTCAGCTGTATTTGGTCATGAAGTCTTACATTACTTACAAGGTAATTGCTATTATAAAAAAGGGATAGGTGGTTAAGTCTCATTTTCCAAAACCTATTTGATATATGCTCTAAATTATGCTACATCCAACAAAGTGTGCACTTTGAACTTGCAAACAGAAACACTATCTTCATACAGTATGCATTCTAACTCTTGAAATAATTGTGCCTGTAAGTCATAGTTTAAGATAGAATATGTATGCTTATCATGTTTATTGCAGTTGAATTTCAGAAGGGGAGCTAAGAAATTTATAAACTGGAAGGTTTGGCATTAATGAAGTCAAGTGGCCTCTTGAACTTTAAACTTCCACATCACAATATGAAGCTGGTTCTAAGATAAGAAACAGAATAAATTCTCTCCTAAGGACGGACCTGAATCTCTGATTGCTCAGAGGCTGAATTAACTGGAGACCATGGCGTTTGATGGTACTTGGAAGGTAGACAGAAATGAGAACTATGAAAAGTTCATGGAAAAAATGGGTAAGTGCTTAATACTTTAACAGCTTGTTCTTCTGTTTTTCACAGACATCTTTAACTCCTTCTAAACCTCAAGGCTTAGGCAACGGCACCTGCTGTGCTGGTGAGGATCAAGAATGTGTGCTGGTTCAGTGCAGGGAAAACCACACTCTCACTTCCTACATTAGAAGGAATACACTCTCACCAGTGGCAGAAAAGACTCTTGGGCACTAGTCTCTAAAACACAAAAAGCATCCAGATATGTTTCATTTATGTTAACTGGTGACTGAAAACTGAATAATTTTTTGTTTAGAAAGTAAAATATGGCAGAGCATAATGATAACTTTCATACTTTAAAATATTAAATTCTAGGGGATGGAAAAGCAAAGGCCATTTAATAGAGCAATGAAAACAAATGAGACTTAATTCTCTTCCTCTGGCTTGCAGAGCTTTTGGAATGCTCTCATGACAGCATGTAGTTTCTATAGAAGTTTTAATGTAACAGATTTTAATATCTATACCACCACTCTGGCAGCTCCTACACTGAACACTATGGGCAAAAAGATTTGCCATTCCCTAAAAATAAAAATTTGCATCAGTTATGTCCTGTAGTTTAGGAATTCCAAGTTCACATTTATGGAATTTGTAGATTCTTATAATAATGAATGACTGCAATATTTGCTAATTTTCTCATTTCTGTGATAGAAATACCACAAAAAGCACAGAGAATTATGAAATTCAAAATTTTAAAGCCATGGAAAGCAAAGGGACAGTAAAAAAGAAAGTGTACCATACATGTGGAATTAAAGTAGTATATCCTTATAGATATATAAATGTATTTCTTAATCTTTCATTTGATATCCCTGGAATTTGACTTACTTAACATTGAAACAAAAATATTTATAATTTTTTAAAAAATTACTCAGTCCTAAGATTCTACAATTCTATGTTTCATTTAATTTTTTTGTTTTAGAAAAATAGTTTGATATGATTGAGCTTGAACTTTTTCTACAGAAGCAATCTGAATGATCTTGTGCAAAGGCAATATGATCAGGTATTCCTCTTCACCCACAAAATATTAACTGGTTAATTAACTAGTTCAAACAGAACTTGGAAAAGTAGCACTTTCCCTGGCATTTTGACTTTATTTCCTCCAATCTCTTTCCCTTTGCAGGTATTAATGTGGTGAAAAGGAAGCTTGCAGCTCATGATAATTTGAAACTGATAATTACACAAGAAGGAAATAAATTCACAGTCAAAGAATCAAGCACTTTTCGAAGCATTGAAATTATTTTTGAGCTTGGTGTCACTTTTAATTACAGCCTCGCAGACGGAACTGAACTCAGTGTAAGAAATTTTTTCTAAGCAAAGCATTCCTGATTTTTCTACATAGTGCAAAAATAATCTCTGTTTTCTTCCACTGGATCGCTTAATGAATGTAGGTCTCTTTCATTAACTGAAGCAGTCAGTGGAGTTTATCCATATTCAACATCATCCAAGTTAGCAGAGTATTTAAAAATGTTTTGATTTTCATACGTTATCTATTAAAGAACCTGGATTAAGCAACAATTAGAAAAATATCCTTTGAATGACTGAGTATACACCTATTCATAAAGAAAATTTCAGTGTTTTCAAAATATTTGACAGCAATAAAAGCTTCTAGAGCTATCTAACTTAAATATAATAGACATGTAATTGAAATGGCAAAATAAATTAATAAATTAGTGAATGAAGGTGTAGCCAAATAGAAAGGTCCAGTGTTACAATGTGGGTCACTGGGAATTCACTTCTTACTATTTAAGATTTTTTTTTTTTAATGTTTCCACTTAGAACTTTTCTGGTTAAATTAAACATGTTTGTAGTGACAATTAAGCTGTCAAATATTTTATCAGTCATGGCTGTGTTTTAACTGTTAACCACAATTACATAAATTAAAGCAAGCACAAGCTTGTTAACTTCTCTGTGAAACTAATATGAGCCATGATTAAACTTAGAACACTCTTTTCAATGTGAATGACTTAGTAAAGAGAAGTCCCGATTATCTGCTTACAATTCGGCATTTGGAAACTACAGAGTGAGATGGTTACCAGCATGTACTCTAGAGCCCCAGTAATCTAGGTGCAAGCTTGGCTTTGTGACTTTAATTACTGTATTTCAGTTTTTTCATCTGTGCAATGGAGATAAACATATTTACTTCATAGGGTTACAGTGAAGTTTGAAGAAGTAGATCTGTAGGCCTCAGAACAGTGCGACACATGTAAGACCCTTAAAAATGTTTATTATTATTATTTTGAAATCTTCCACAGGGGGCGTGGACCCTGGAGGGAGATAAACTTGTCGGAAAATTTAAACGGTTGGACAATGGAAATGAACTAAACACTGTCCGAGAAATTATAGGTGGCGAGATGGTCCAGGTGAGTTATTTTCCAAAGACACAAATAATTACATAGCAATGATTTTTATCTGGGGGGTTGCTGAGTTAAATCATCAATAAACAGACTATTATTTTTCTCATAAATCTTACTGAGTTTTAGAATATAGGTATTTTCTGATGCCTATTTGAAGAGAACTTACATACGTCAACACATTGAGCCTATTTTAACTGAAAATGTGACTACAAACCAAAACGTATTTTTAAATGAATGTCTCCTCTATCTGTATAAAATGTTGCTATCAAGTACAAGAAAAAAACAAAACATTTTGAAGCTAAATACTACTACCATTTTTCTTAATTGAGCCTCTAATCTTAACGTCAAATCCTTCTATGTTTGTGAACACCTTTCAGACTTACACATACGAAGGTGTGGAAGCCAAGAGGATTTTCAAAAAGGAATGAGCACTGTTCCTGGAGCACTGCCCAGAACACAGAGTAGATGGAAAATCTGTATTGAACCAGAAATGCTTTCCTCTCCTCATCTGGTATAAAGTTGCTGATTGATTAGATATTTTACAAGCATTGGTGAATGGCTTATATTTCCAGTCTCACCAAAGGAAAACATGTAACAGCTAATTAGGATTTAAATTGTCTTACATTTTCTAAGATGTATTTACTGGTGTTCTAAAAGAATGTGACATTAAAAAAAAAAGTATGAATAAATATTGTTCCCATATTGCTTTAAAAGTAGTCTTTCTTAAAAAAAAAAAGACATATGCATTAATAGACTGTTTTGGGTTTTTCCCCACATTTGGTAAATTAAAGACATATATTGCATGGGGATCTTTATAATCTCGTACTGGTTGTAAATATTTCCCTTAGCAACATTTATTATAAAAATAATACATATTTAACCAGAAAGTTTAGAACTAAGAAAAACAAATGCAAAATAAGTATTTCCATAAACCCCTGAGCCAGAGATAATCACTATTCTGATTTCAATAGAGACCCTCCGTCTTCTTCTCTGGCTGTGGATCTGTGTACTTCCCCGTACAGACATACCATTCTGAACAAAACCACAGGAAACAAATGATGTGCTAAAGTGCATTTTATTTTTCTACATTGCCAGTGATTCCCAGACCTGGGTAAGCAGCAGGATCATCAGAGAAAATAAAGAACTGTTTGCGTGCTTAATCTCTACCATTATCCTGTGAGATCAAAATCTCTGAAAACAGAACCAGGGATTTTAGAGAACTCCCAAGTGGTTCTGATGCAGCGGGTACACTAGCCAGTCTTTGAGAACAAGTGGACTATCAGGCACCAGAAGTGTCGTCTTCAAGTGTCACCCCTCCCCTTTTATTCATAAACACATACACTGACAGTTTTTCAGGGCCCCCACAGTTTTCTTTCACTCATATACTCACATAACACGCTACTTTATGTTTTTCAGCCAATTGCATTTTAGGTCAGTGTGTATACAGGGCACAGAGGTGGTAAATTTTTTAAGCATGTGGCTCTATGCACTTTTGTTTTGACTATTTTTCAGATTGATGAAGGTAATAGCTAACATTTATATAGTTCTTACCAAGTTCCAGGTACTGTTCTAAGCTGTATATAAACATGGCAGATACATTACAGTGTAGAAAGAAAAATATTTGTGTACATGTTGAAGATGAACAGATTAAAGAATATCTTTTACAAAAACAAGAACTTACATCCACTGTTCATTTTATAACTTTATTAAAATCTTCACATTGAAAACAGTAACTCCTTAGATTTTTCACACACTTTCTAGAAATAAAGGTTCAAAGCGCTTCTACCTCTAGGATCTTGTCTACATATGTGAAGCAGGAAAAGGGCATGAATTAACTTCATCTGACAGTGGAAAATCTATAGTATGGAGAAGTTTATTCGCTTGTTTAATGTTGCAGAGAGTCCACAAGGAATGCAGGAATTAAATGTAGGCCTTGACTCTTAGTACATTATCATCTATGCTATTACTCAGCCTATTACAAAGAAATATATTAAAACAAAAAAAACACACACCCTTAATTCCTTCATGGCACCCAAGAATAGCACTCCAAAGGACTCAGGTCAGACTGTAAAACAATGGCAATTAAGTGGGTAGGCACTTATCTATTTCTAGCCTTATTGCAGCCTCACTTTTTTTTGTTAATAATTTACATCCTTTCTTAGCACTAAATCTCCACTATTTATTAGTACTGAAGAGCAGCGTATTGTTTGCTAAGTGACTGCCATTGTTATAANATGGCAATTAAGTGGGTAGGCACTTATCTATTTCTAGCCTTATTGCAGCCTCACTTTTTTTTGTTAATAATTTACATCCTTTCTTAGCACTAAATCTCCACTATTTATTAGTACTGAAGAGCAGCGTATTGTTTGCTAAGTGACTGCCATTGTTATAACCTCTCTCTGGGAAACTGACCTTGATATCATGCCAACTGAAAGGACCTAGAGAGGGCGTCTGACCCAACAGCAACCTCTCTAACACAGTCTGGCCAGTTTATGAACTCTGTGCAGAACGAACAAAAAACTGAACCTTGAATGAATTTCAGAGATACACAATAATTGGTGGAAGGAAAAAGCTTTCGAGAGGACAAAGAGGGCAGACAGTAAGTAAAAACCATGAGTACAAGAAGTTAGGAACAAGCAAGAGCCGCAGGGTAAACTGCAGAATACCTGGAGCAGTTATTGCAGGAGCAGCCGGGTGGTCAAAGCTGAAAATTTACACATGGAATATGGCATTTGGGGTTCCCTTCAAACTGCTTCCTCCCCAATCTAGGATAGGGGAGGTAGTGACGAACAGTATAGAAGCAATGAGGTTGGTCACAAGTTGACAATTGTTACAGCTGTTTAAAACAATCCCCTTATTACCTACCTGACATGCTGACACCTGACAGGTCCATTGGGTACCTAGTAGGAACATTAAACCTATCTCCCTACCTCTGTATGTGTTTGACATTTTCCATAACAAAACGTTAAAAACTAACACATACATATATAAATCCAGAAGCCAACCACTTCCCATCACTTCTATTGCTATCATCTTGGTCACCACTAATCTTTCCCGATTACTGTAATAATCCCTAAAAAAGCCTTTTTCAACACAACAGTCGGAATGATCCTTTAAAAATCAAAATCAGATGAGGTCACTCCTCTGCACAAAATATTGCAATGTCTCCCATTTCTTTTACAGAAAAAGCCAATGTCCTAAAATGGCCTGTAAGACCCTAGGTGATCAGATCCCCTTATTACCTATCTGACATGTGTTCCTTTTCATGGACTATCTGGGGGAAGAATGTTTCAAGTGGAGGAAATACCCTAGAACAAACACCTTAAGGCAAGAGCAGGCCTGTAAATTTGAAGAGCACAGATTACCTTGTAAGAGTCTCCAAGGTCATCTAGAGATTACAAAAAATGTGAGCAATGTTCAGGAAATATAGGCTGACTCAGCCTTCTTAAAACTCAGGAATGATGTGGCAAAAAGGGAATGGGTTTTAGAATCACATAGACTCATCCAAACTCTTATCTTTCCCATTACTGATTAAAATTCAAGTTCTGAGCCTTAATTTTTCTCACTTGAAAAACAGGGAAAAGTAGCAATGATTTTCTGATGTGGTATCAACTGAGGTATTATATACAAAACATCTACCACAGTGCTCAGCGCATAGCTGGTACATAATAAACGTTACCAAGTAACACGCCCCTGTGTCCTTCTCTTGCAGAGCAAAGTCTGGCTGGAGGAGACAAGAGAATTCTTCTCTTAGCATAGCCATCACGAGGCCTGTGTGGTAGATGGCCCCTAGCTGGTAGATGAGAACTCTGAGTTCTGGTTCACGCTGTGACAACTAGGTGGCCCTCGGGGCCAGTCTTCGGAATTTCGTTCAATCATCTTTAAAATGAGCTAACTAGACTTCTGTTGCTAAGATACAGTCCTGAGATCCTGTTTCCAAAAAGCAGTAAGGGACTCTGCCCGAAATAGCCCCCCTGGTATGCAGCACAGGGACGTGTTGCAACGACAGAGGGTGGAGTGGTGAGAGGAAGACGTCTTCCAAAATCTTAAGCTGGCTGGCTTCATGGCTGTGTGACCTGTGCAGGCCCAGGAAGGCTGGGTGCTTCATTGAATGCTCTGCTGTGAGAGTCTCAAAAATCTCAATAAAGTTTGAACAACGAGATCTGCATTTTCATTTTATAGTGAGACCTGCAATTTATGTGGTCAGTCCTGTTCCTAAGAGATGAGTATGAATAAGTAAGATATTTTTCTATCATTAATTTGAGACTGGCAGCAAGACACCCATGGTGGGTGAGATAGTTGTCTCGGGCAGAACAGAAGTGGGAGGGGGTTTTGATGGGATCAAGAGGGAAGGGTGATGATGGATGCACTTTTCCAAGTACAGCTGACCCGTGAACAACAGTAGGGGTTAGAAGTGCCACCCACCTCCCAGGTGAAGATCCATGTATTACTTTACAGTCGGCCCTGCATATGTACTGCTCCACGAACTCAACCAACCGATCATATATAGTATGTATTTATTGAAAAAAATTCCGTGTATAAGTAAATCCACGTAGTTCAAACCTGTGTTGTTCAAGGCTAAACTGTACTCTGAAATGTTTCTTGACCCGCGCCTTGCTTCCTCTAAACTACAGCACAAGACTGCCATCTAGTGGCAAACGACATGAATTCTTTCAAAGATTTCCAATGTGAGGTCTTTGCATTTCAGCACCTACAGGATGTTCCAGAAAAATCTAACATACTATACTATGTAGTTTGTAATAATTATTAAATGCTTTCCTCAGTTTCAACTTCCAAAATAATCAGAAGTAATATGAAGACCCCTTTCCTGTTTTCCTGAACAATTCCCTAAGGTTGCTTTCATCTGCGGAGAAGTCGAGGGCACCCCACTCCAGTACTCTTGCCTGGAAAATCCCATGGACAGGGGAGCCTGGTAGGCTGCGGTCCATGGGGTCACGAAGAGTCGGACATGACTGAGTGACTTCCCTTTCACTTTTCACTTTCTTGCATTGGAGAAGGAAATGGCAACCCACTCCAGTGTTCTTGCCTGGAGAATCCCAGGGATGGGGGAGCCTGGTTGGCTGCTGTGGGGTCACACAAAGTCAGACACGACTGAAGTGACTTAGCAGTAGCAGCAGCAGCTTTCATCTGTTCAATAAGAAATGATTTTTAAAATTTTTTAAAAGTACTAGTATCAAGTATTCAATGATGAACACCACTGGTCATTAACAATGTCATCAAACTGATTCAAATGCTCAGGTTAATCCTGGGTCTAAATCAGAATACCCAGAATATCATCATCAAAACTGGATGGTCATTTAGGGTCATTCAGTCTGTGCTGATATGCAGGGTGATATTCAGGCTCAGTGACCCACGTTCAGGCTACTGGCTGGAACAGGCAGTAGAAGAGGAAGCAACGCAGCAATAGAAGATGAAGAAAGTGAGGAGCCTGGAGCACGTCGACAGTCACAGTGTCCCAGGGGGCTTCTCTCATCCACAAGCAACCCCACTGAGAACTCCACTAGATGAGAGGGTTACCGAGGTCCTCCCTGCTGGATTACCAGGAAGGAGAGGGAGCTCAAATACTCATCCAATGATTAGTGCTTAGGACCC
>SJYV01055466.1:801796-815136 GCA_006410875.1 Neotragus pygmaeus
AAAAAAAAAAAAAAAAGGCACAGGGATATGAGTACGATTTTAAATGGGCTGACCAGGAAAGTAACCTGAGTAGCTGACGTTTGAACAATTACCTGAATGAAGTGAGGACACGAGTTGTTTCAGTCAAGGTTTATAAGATAACGGGCAAAGTAAGAGCCCTGGGTTTGGATCCTTGGACCCTTTAAATTCATTACAGTCTAAAATGGCCCTGGAGTTACATTTAGAGTTTCTGGGATGTGCACAGAACCAGCACATTCTATGAGGGCTTGAGACTGCCAGTTTAGGAAACGCAGAGTAATACAATTGAATGCTACTGCTAAGTCACTTCCGTCGTGTCCGACTCTGTGCAACCCCACAGACGGCAGCCCACCAGGCTCCCCCGTCCCTGGGATTCTCCAGGCAAGAACACTGGAATGGGTTGTCATTTCCTTCTCCAATGCAGGTGTTGATATGGGTGTTAGAACAGTGAATAAAACAGACAAAAAAATCCCTGTTTCCTTCTCCAAAGTGCAAAGGGAAAGTGAAGTCGATCAGTCGTGTCCGACCCTCAGTGACCCCATGGACTACAGCCTATCAGGCTCCTCCATCCATGGGATTTTCCAGGCAAGAGTACTGGAGTGGGAATGAGTGTTATGAAACAAGCAACAGCTTCTTCAGTCATTCTGAGCAAGAATTCATGGAGGATTATTTTATGAGGTAGCAATGCTGAACACTTTATGAACTTTATTCTTCCCAGTTTCTAAAGTCAATACTCTTTTATCTGCCTGGGTTAACAACTGATGTAGCATACTCTGCAGCTTTTGTGTGGAGTATTGTATACATCTCTATTATGTCTCATTGGTTTATAGTGTCCTTCACGTCCTCTATTTTCTTTTTTTAATTGAGGCATAGGTGATGTACTATATAAGCTTCAGATGTACAACAGTGACTCACACTTTTTAAAGGTTATACTCCATTTATAAAATACTGTCTATATTCCCTGTGTTGTGCAATGTATCCTTGTAGCTTATTTTATACACAGCAGTTTGTACCTCTTATTCTCCTACCCCTAACTTGCCCCTCCCCACTTTCCTCTCCCTACTGGTAACCACTAGTTTGTTCTCTACATCTGAGAGCCTGTTTCTTTGGTATATTCTTTGTGTTGTTTTTTTCTTTCAGATTCCACATATAAGTGATATCATATGGTATTTTATTTTATCTCCAAGTCCTCTGTTTTCTTACTGATCTTCTGTCTAGATCAGATTTTTTGCTCATTACTGAAAGAAGAGTACTGAAATTTTCAACAGTCATGTTAGATCTATTTCTTCAATTATGTTCAAGTCTTCTCACACATTTTGACTCAATTTACTTAGTTTCTGGAAATCTTTGACTATTTCTCAGAGTTCCAACAAACTTGCTTCAAATAGTTTCTGCTTATTTTTCATTGTTTCTGTGAAGGGACGGGGGCACGGAGCTGCCTACTCCACCATTTTGGACATGGCTCTCCCAAGGTGATTTTTTGACAGACCTCTCACCAGACAGGAAAAAAATAAATCTGTTTTCTAACAGAGCATGTTTATAGATATGAACATAAAAGACGAGTTTCCCTAGTAGAGCCCTGAAGCCTCACTCCTTACATCTATCGCCTCTATTCCATGTTGGTTCCTCCGTCTTTCCTGAGTAAACATGGAGCTCTGTGAAACAGTGCATAAAACACTGTTATAAATCATTATAATCTTCCGACACTTATGTGCCAAGTGCCTGTGATCAGATGTTAGAAATAGTTAAGTAATCATTCTGACCTAGACTATTTCTTGTTTGTTTCCTAACTTACTTCAAAATGTGTTCTTCCCAACTTCCCAACTTTGTGGAAAAGCCACAATGAATAAAATGATCTGTCATTTCATCTCCCAGAGTTAACTGCTGTTAATATGTTGACATTTCTCACACTTATAAAATAAGTGTAATTCAGGTTAATCTTTTATATATAGCAGTTATCTTCTTGACCTCTATGTGCTTAACACTGTTATTCTAGTTCACACCTATGTGAATACTGTCACATTTACTCTTGGAAGCTTATTATGTAACTTTTATGAGAGAAGACACGTCATGTATTGACTAACCTTTCAATCTGCACCTTCATAACCATCCCTTCAGTATCTTTCAATAAAACAAAAACAGGTTGATTGCTCTATAGGTTAGGATAATGAGACTTCAGGTCTGTGGGTTTCAACATCTTTGTCATCTGTGCCTACCAATGAAGCTTGGCCAAACTGAAGTTGCTCTTAAACTTCAAAATGCAGCAAAATGCCATCTTTATTTTGAAATCAAATCTTTTATGAAATCCCCCTCCCCCCCAAAAAAATAAACACGAAAAATAAAATAAAACTGAGTGCTGAAGTTGAAGTCTGTATATGTGCGAGTAGATTGGGGGAAGAGGGTAAGCAGTTTATTCACAGTCAGTCCTGCTTAGCCTTCCTAACACCCCGAGATGATGCAGACTCCCAAGGCTCTGGGACAAGAATGTCTGATTATCCCAGATCTGTGAGATGTCCTCAATCAGTCCTTTTAATGAACTGGATGACTACTGCATCTGTATCTCCTCTGGCTTCTCAGACAGTACCTGACACAAAGTAGGCATTTAAGAAGTAGTCATCGAAATAGAAGACATGAAATTCAAAATGAGGGAATGGGTTAGTACGGATCCATTACTGGTACTTGAGAAAAACCTAAGAAAGTGCCCCACTGAGAGCAGTAAACAAGTAGTGATAGATTTCAGTGGGATCATTATACTACTATGTTACAAGAGAATGCAATTACATTTTTTGACCAAGATTCTATCAGTAGTTGCAGAAGACAAAATATAACTGAATAAACATTTACTTTCTTCCACATTCAAAGTATTGTCTGAAGGACTATCGAGGCTGCAAAGATGGTAAAAGTACAGTCTCCTTCCTAAAGAATACTTAATTCTCTGATAGGGGAGATCATTTATATAAAATTGTGCTACAAAGCTAGCCAATGCACCAAACAATATGTAAAAAAAATTCCATGTTTTTTGAGCTGAGGTAGAGAAATTGTGAAAAATGATCAACAGACAGCCTCAGCAACATGTGGCTGTTACAGAAATGTAGAGGGTGACTGATGCAGAAGAAAGTCAAAAAACCATGGGACAAATACTTCACTGAAGAAAGCATGGCATATAAAGCAGTTGGAGATGAGTTAAATGTTATCTTTTTGTCACTAGTGTGTTAAAAATACTGAGAATGGAGAAATGACACAAACTGTAGTGAGAAAAGCTTTTTAAAGTTGACATTTGAACTCAAAAAGGAGGGGGAGGATTACGGTAGGTGGGGCAACATTTCAGTTTAATGAAAGCAACGTGCATCAAAGCCCAAAGGCCAAGAGGAAAAAGGTCTCCATGAGGAATAAGATGAAAACAATCTGGCTGAAGCAAAGGGTGTTTGCTGGGTACCAGGCTTGCTGAGTGGGGTGGAGCCAGATTAATAGTGGGAGTAGCTAAAAGGCCACTATGAAGATAAAGGAGAAGTTGCAACAAACAGCAATTAGTTTTAATGACTGTGAAGTGAAGTCGCTCAGTCGTGTCCGACTCTTTGTGACCCCATGGACTGTGGCCTACCAGGCTCCATCTATGGGATTTTCCAGGCAAGAATACTGGAGTGGGTTGCCATTTCCTTCTCCAGGGGATCTTCCCGACCCAGGGATCGAACCCGGGTCTCCCACATTGCAGGCAGATGCTTTACCGTCTGAGCCACCAGGGAAGAACTCTCAAAGAAAACTATGATAGGTATGTAAAGTAGTAATGATGGAAAAGAAATAAAAGAAATGCAAGTCCTAAGGATACTGAGGTGGGCATGAAAACATCTCATTGCCTGAGATGTGGGCAATGAAACAGATTACCCAGAGAATTCGACAGCTTGGATAGAATCAGGGGTGACAGGCAGAGATAAACCCTCTGAATGGGTAGTAAAGTTGCACCAGTGTCAATTAAGAATTCCAGTGTCTGATTCTTCACTGTAAGTTTAATTGTTGGATCTGGGGTCCCACTGAGAATCAGTTGATCCTGTCATTTGATGGTGTACTGTCCTTCAGAAAGGGAAAAATGTACCCTCTGAGGATGCTGGGGTGTAGAGAGATTGTGTTTTAAGCTTTTCTTTTTCTACAGACATTAGAAATAGAAAACAAGAGTACTCTTAACAGAAGACTCCAGAGTCACTATAATCCCCCAAATGGTTCACAGAAATTTTTCTCTTGCTAATCGACGAAATTCAGAAAGGGAAGACGACAAAGAGACACCCTTACCATTCTCATTTGACTGGATACTACCGGCAGAAACCTGGGAGACTGGCAGAATTCTTACTTTCTGCTGGCTTATGTTAGAAGTCCTGGGACTTCTCAGCAACAGCAGGAGCCCTGGAGTGAGCAGTGTCCAGTCAGTGACATGCAACCTTGACACCAAATTGCAGGTAAAGAAATACTCTCCTGTACCACACTGCCCCTTGCAGGACACCAAATGGAATCCATAGTTTTTCTTCTAGCTTTAGGCTATTCCCAGTGGTTTAGCGTGTACATGGTAACAGATGAACTAAATGCTACCCAACTGGACAAGCCAACACCGACACAGTGGTGAAGAAATTCGTACCCAGATTACTTCTTGTTTCGGTATTTCTCTATGGACTGAGTCAGACCACGGAACTCATTTTATAGTAGAAACACATCACAAACAAATTACAAATCAAAGCTCATAAAAACCTTGGGGTACTCATTAAAATTCTAACCCCTGCACCATCCCTAATCCTCGGGGCAGACAGAACACAAAAATGTAGACATCAGAAGGACTTTAAGAAAAGTTTATCAAGAAACTGGACTTAATGGCCAGAGGCACTACCTCTGGGCCTTATAAAAATCCAGCATACTCCAAATAGAGGTTGTGAATTAACCCTTTTGAAACAGCATTCGGTTGCCCTCTGCCTAATGGCATCTCTAAATCTTCTATTTCTGATTGAGTGAACACTCTAGGAACTTAGGTAAGAAATTTGATACCATGACTTGCTCTGTAGGAACTAACCAGCATATGTGGAGATTATCAACAGGTAAAAAAAGGGTGTGGCATCCACTGACTGGCAAGCCTTGCTATCCCCTTTGCCCAGAAGACTGGATGTACATTAAGCTTTTTAGAAGTACGCATGGTTATCGTGCTGGGTCAGTCCTTACAAACTGCTAACCATTTGCACTGCCATCCTCCTGGACTCACACGCACCCCGCCGGCTCTGACCCAAATTGGCAGCACTCCCAGGACAACTGGAAGACCATCTCTAAGGTGACTTTAAACTAAGCATTTTCAGGGCCAATTCCCAGGTCCCAGGAGCAGACAAAATCATGAAGTAGACAGCTTTTCTCAAGATCACAGATGAAGAAACTTCCTTCTGCCTACTTTCTCCCCCTATTTGGTCTTCCTACTCCCAGGGTAGGGGGTGGGGAAATCTTCCTTTCAACAAAGACTTCCCTTTCTTTAGCCATTGATTATAAAGCTGACAGATCACTGATTTCAGTTTATTTTTCCCTTCCACTATGGGCTCTCCTTCAAACTTTGTCTTCCCTCTCAATAACCCTGACTCTCTCAACAGGTCAAGCACAAACAAGGTAACTCTTTATATCAGTTTTCCAAAGCCTGGTGACATTAAGTCATCAATCTGTTAGCTGGTTATGTCTCCATCTAGATTATGCAAAAGAACCTGAACTAATTTTTGTTCTTGCCAATCCATGCAGCTGGCGACAACTCAGGAAAATGGATGCATAACAGGTAAGCATCCATGACCAAGAAAACAAGGTCACTCTTTTCCTTTCAGTGAGATAACTGGACACAGAAAAACCTCTATAGAAAAGATGTTAGAAGGGAATTTTTCCTTTTGCACTGAAATCAGGCATAGAGCTTCACCCTTCCAGGTCTAAGGCAATACTGCAACAAAACCTTGTAGTTCGATTCCAAGATGCATCCTCCAGTCTCTTGTGAAGGTCATAAATGGCCTCAGCACTGACTCATGCAGGGGCACTGGCCAAACCACCAGATGTTATGGCTAACTCCTAAGTCACCCTTATGTAACCTAGAGTAGCTCAGTTGCTTACATCATTAGCCATCAAAGATTGCATATAGGCAGACCAAAAATTCAGACTAAGTTGGCCAAGTAACAAAATCAAGTTTTACAGCTACTATGGCCTAACTGTAGGCCTCCTATATCACATATTTCGAAACCTGTCCTGTTCCTACAGACTGACAGGTATATACAAGATGGAGATGTACAGATGTCAACATGACAGGTGACAAGACACACTAAACCCCAACTAATATGTCACAAGTTCCATTCTGACCTTATCCAGGAACAATGCTGGTGTTTTGAGATAAGGTGTATGAAGAGTTCCTATCTGGATGGGCAGAACAATGTGGAGTTGAATTCCAGCCCAATTATAAACTCTGGTTTCTTTGTTCATAAAAGTGAAAGTGCAAGTCCCTTAGTTGTGTCCGAATACTTTCATAAAAGGAGTGTCACAAAAACACCTCAGACCTGATCTCATAGAAAACTGGCTTGTTTATCACAATTCTAAGTTCTTCTCAGTACTAAGATCCCTTTTCCTAGCCTTTGGAACTTATAAGTCGGAAAAGGCAGTTCTCAATCTTTCCACAGTAACAGGATTTCAATATTACTATGCAAATGTTGGCAGCCTTTCAATCAAAAGTTAATAGCCTCTGCTGGACTAGAAAATTGCCTTGCCCTGGACATACTGACAGCTCAAGGAGGAGGAGCTTGTGTCATCACTGGTGAAGAATGCTGCTTCTATGTAAATCACTTGGGGCAAACAGTGTCTAATCTATACATTTTACCTGCGGAGAAGGGAATGGCAACTCACTCCAGTATTCTTGCCTGGAGAATCCCTATTGACAGAGGAGACTGGCAGGGAACTGCAAAGATTCAGACACGACTGAGCAACTAACACTTACTTCCTATACTTTTTTGAAGACAAGATTAAACATGCTCCATCAGATAAAAATGAGGCTCAGCCATTCTATTGGACTGAACTACTCCTAGGGAAGGGAGATTGATTTCATGGAATATGGGGAAATGGGTTAGGTTCGTTATTTTCTGTTTATTCATTCTCATTCTAGGTTCTTCTCACGCTTTGCAGATCTCTTGCCACACAGTTGCTAACCCAATTCTCTCCACAGTTACCGACCCAGATTTTACTTCCAGTGACATTTCAAACAGGGGAACGAAGGAGTTCAGAGTGTATTACTCTGGCATACTGAATATTTTGAGTTAAAGGCAATGGAGAAAAACGTGACGCAAGAAGGGCACTCTGATCTTCCTTTTTCTTCCAGAAAGAGATAAAATTCCCATGTAAAAGATGTAGCAAGAAGAACGGGTTTTTTTTTTTTTTTAATCACCAGAGATGGAAAATTGGACCAAGAAATCCCCATACAAACAAACCTTGTTACATTAACCCTTATCTTCCTAGCCATTTCTCCACATTTCTCCTAGCAGAAATCTCGTTGTCTTTTTCCTTTCTAAGTTTTATGTCCTGGTCACTTCCTCAGGTTGTGATTCTCCTCTGAAAATTTCCATGTTCCCGTTAAAAAAATAAAGAAAACAAAAACTTCTGTGCTTTTCTCTTGTCAACCTGTCTTATGTCAGTTTAATTCTTAAGTCCAACCGGAGAACCAAAGAGCGTAGAAGAGATTTTTTCCTTGTCTACAATGCTAAACAGTTTTCTTTTCGGTAACATTCTAATATCACGGGGGAATTACACTCCCAAACCCTCGTAGTATTTTTAAATTCACTCCTTTGAAATACATACCAAATTCTCACGTTTTGCTCACTGGCCCCTTTAGAAATTCACTCTCATACTTATGATGTCAACCTCATTATAGCCGTTTCAAGAATTAAATAAGAGCAACATGCTAGGAAGTGAAGTCGCTTAGTCGGGTTCGACTCTTTGTGACCCCATGGGCTGTAGCCTACCGGGGTCCTCCGTCCATGGGATTTTCCAGGCAAGATTACTGGAGTGGGTTGCCATTTCCTTCTCCAGAGGATCTTCCCGACCCAGGGCTCGAACCCGGGTCTCCCGCAGTGTAGGCAGACGCTTACCGTCTGAGCCACCAGGGAAGCCCTGTAACACGCTAGGAACAGTACAAACCCCATTAGAGGAGGCCCTTTTAAAAACTTGGCATAAGGACGCAAAAGCAATAGAGGGATAAGGAGAGGTGACGACGGGCTGTTCCAAGGTGGAATCCATCACCTGTCAGGAAAGGGACCTGAGTAACTTCTGGTCCAGACACCGAGTTATCCCTCCTAGCAAAACCTGAAAAGCCAGCTTCCGTCCTGGGCGCTGCCGGGCGGGTGCCGTCTCTGCTTCCGCTTCCGGACGGAAGCCGCTCTCCCTGCCCGCAGTCAGGACTGCAGCGGACGGCGCCTGCGCACTGGGAGGGACGGGCCGAGCGCCGGAAACGCGCATGTGCGTGGGGTTGGACGCTGTCCCTTTTTCGCAAGCTGAACGCGGAAGTGCGGGATCTGCGGCCTTTCAGGTTCTCGCATTCCGGCGCGGCTGCTGGTGCGAAATGGAGGTGGACGCGGCCTCAGAAGGTGGTGGGGACGGCCCCCGGGAGCGGCGAGGCTTCGGTGAAGCCGAGAGGCAGCAGCAAAACCACGAAGTGCGGCCTCAGTCCGGGGCCGCCCTGTCTCCCAAACACTCCTATTGGTTGGATCTCTGGCTCTTCATCCTCTTCGACGTGATATGGTTTTTCTTCGTGTATTTTTTGCCATGGTGAGTACTTTGAATGTGTCACTGAAGGGGGAGGGGCTTAGGAACCTTCTCCCCAGTTTGGGAAGGTGGGTGGGAAGAGGAAAGGAAATTGTGTTCCGAAAGTGGCAAGGTCCGGTAAATGGGGCAGTTGGAATGAAGACTAGACTGAAAATGGCTTCCTTGGCACCTCAGTTGAGGGTGTTCAGAGGTGTGGAGGCAACTTGACTTCATTTTTTTGTTTGTTTGTTTAGTTTTGAAATGAAACTGGCTGGGTTTGAGTTCCTGCACTACCATGAAGAAACTGGATAAATTATTTGACTTTTTGGAGTTTTGTAGCTAGTTTCATTTATAGGGACCAATAGTAACCTGGTCATAGGGGTTTGATGTTTTAGGTAAATCGCTAACTTATCTCAAAGCGATATGTTTGCATGTTGCTTTGCAGCAGTAAGCACTCAGCTAAAGCTTATTGTTATTTAGTCACTAAGTCGTGTCCGACTCTTTTGCAGCCCCATGGACTGTAGCCCGTCAGGCTCCCCTGTCATTGGGATTCTCCAGACAAGAATACTGGAGTGGGTTGCTATTTCTTCTCCAGAGGATCTTCCCCACCCAGGGGTGGAACCCGCATCTCCTGTTTGGCAGGCGAATTCTTTACCCTGAGCCACCTGGGAAGCCCAAAGCTGTTGTCTATACAACAGTTTGACCATGAGCAGGGTATCTAAAATAGGTCCAAAACTCAGTTCCTAATTTCTTATCCATTAAGTGTTCCCATTTCAAAAAATAGTAACTTTATCCAATCCTCCTCCCAGAAGCTCGGGACTGTTTTTGACTTACTTTTTTTTTTTTTTTAATACACATCCATAAGCTCCAAAACAACAATTGGTAAGTCACAAAATTCTTTAGATACCTCTTGGAAAATCCATGCTGTCCATTTTCATTGCCACTCACTCTGAAAAGACAGTTTAGGGAGGGTAAAGGAAGGGAACTTAGACAAGAGGGACACAGGACTGAGATGATAAGGGACAAATTCAGAAGACAAGCCCTGGGCTGGAGGAAAGTAGTGCAGCTTATTTAGTTGTTCAACAGCTCTCTTGGATTTCAGAGCTAATTGTTGACTCGCTCTAAGTTATTCTTCTCAATTTTGTTATTGAATTTGCACTCCCTGAAAGGTAATTGTCTTCTTTTCTCACCCCTAGTCCCCATTGTTGGCCAAGATCTGGGCATAAACTCGCTGTACCTGAAGCCTCATTGTCTGTGATTCTTGTATTTCTTCAATGGTATGGCAGAGGGTTCAATGGGACAAATGGGAGATGAGTATTTCTATAAAACCCTCCATTGAGTCACTTGTAAAGGAAAATCTTTCCTCCTGATTTTTGGTGTTACTTCAAATATAGTGATTTTTTTTTTTAATCTAAATTTTTAGCTCTGGGTAGAAAATGGAAGACTTAACAAGGAATCAGTTCAGTTCAGTCTCTCAGTCATGTCCAACTCTCTGCGACCCCATGGACTGCAGTATGCCAGGCCTTCCTGTCCATCACCAACTACCAGAGTTTACTCAGACTCATATCCATTCAGTCGGTGATGCCATCCAACCATCTCATCCTCTGTCATCCCCTTCTTCTACTGCCTTCAATCTTTGCTAGCATCAGAGTCTTTTCCAGTGGGTCAGTTCTTTGCATCAGGTGGCCAAAGTATTGGAGTTTCAGCTTCAGCATTAGTCCTTCCAATGAATATTCAGGACTGATTTCCTTTGGGATGGACTGGTTGGATCTCCTTGCAGTCCAAGGGACTCTCAAGAGTCTTCTCCAACACCACAGTTCAAAAGCATCAATTCTTCGGTGCTCAGTTTTCTTTATGGTCCAACTCTCACATCCATACCATGACTACTGGAAAAACCATAGCTTTGACTAGATACACCTTTGTTGGCAAAGTAACGTCTCTGCTTTTTAATATGCTGTCTAGGTTGGTTATAACTTTTCTTTGAAGGAGCAAGCGTTTTTTAATTTCATGGCTGCAGTCNCCATACCATGACTACTGGAAAAACCATAGCTTTGACTAGATACACCTTTGTTGGCAAAGTAACGTCTCTGCTTTTTAATATGCTGTCTAGGTTGGTTATAACTTTTCTTTGAAGGAGCAAGCGTTTTTTAATTTCATGGCTGCAGTCACCATCTGCACTGATTTTGGAGCCCAAAAAAGTAAGTGTGTGTCAGTGTCCATTGTTTGCCCATCTGTTTGCTATGAAGTGATTGACCAGATGCCATGGTCTTAGTTTTCTGAATGTTGAGTTTTAAGCCAACTTTTTCACTCTCCTCTTTCACTTTCATCAAGAGGCTCTTTAGTTCTTCACTTTCTGTCGTAAGGGTGGTGTCATCTGCATATCTGATATTTCTCCTGGCAGTCTTGATTCCAGCTTGTGCNGGAAGAGGGTGTTTGCTATGACCAGTGCATGTTCTTGGCAAAACTCTATTAGTCTTTGCCCTGCTTCATACAGTCCATGGAATTCTCCAGACCAGTTTACTGGAGTTGTTAACCTTTCCCTTCTCCAGGGGATCATCTCAACCCAGGAACCAAACCCAGGTTTCCTGCATTGCAGACTGATTCTTTAGCAGCCGAGACACAAGGGAAGCCCATGTAACCAATTGCATAATTTTCGGGGAAGTATGGTCTTTGAGGAAGATTTAACTAGCATAGTTACTGTCCATAACTATTCACTGAAAGGACTGATGCTGAAGCTGAAGCCCCAGTACTTTGGCCATTTGATATGAAGAGCCAACTCATTGGAAAAGACTGATAAAGATTGAAGGCAAGAAGGGAAGGAGATGACAGAGAATGTGATGGTTGAATGGCATCACTGACTGAATGAACATGAGTTTAAGCAAACTCCGGGAGATAATGAAGGACAGGGAAGCCTGTCGTGCTGCAGTTCATGGGGTCACAAAGAGTCAGACACAACTCCATGACTGACAACATTGACAAAGTAGTATAAGGGAACAGAATGAGTCAAACAAGGGAGGCCTCTGTGAGGAGGTTATTTTAAGCGGAGACTGAATGAAGTGAGGTAAGTGAGAACTAATGGAAGGAACTGAGATTACTGCACCTTTGCCAAGAACAGTTTCTTTGGAAGCAAATGAAAAAGTCACCATGCAGCAAATGCAGGGCTAAATGGGAAGTGAGCATTACTTTTAAAAATGCTTCCCTGAGGAAGGAAGAAGAGGAACTAGACAGTCGGGAGAGGCGGACTCAGACAAGGTTTAACTTCATTTTGTTTTATAAATAAAATTAGAGAGCTGAATGCCTTAAAATGCTGGAGGGAAATGAGTAGGAGAGAGGGTGGAATTAATAGTGAATGGTTGATAGGAAAATGCTGATAATTTTGCTGGCAGCAAATAGGAAGCTGATGCTTCAGCTACATTTTTCTTTCTGAATAAGAAAAGAAAGATTAATAATCAGATGACTCGAAGAACCACCCTAGGAAGCAAAGGATAATTCATGTACTTCATAGGTTTAATATCAATATGTCCCTTAATTACACTAATTCCCTTATGTTTTTCAGAACTTTCTACAGTGGTTTCTCTAGCAAAAGTTGCTTCCTTGAATTTCTGTGGTCATTATATGATCCACACAAAACAGTACATGATGTTGCTGTTTGTTTGGTACATGTACATTAATGGAAGAAGAGAGTTTTGGTGAAAATTTTAAAGGATGAACAAAATCAGAAGTCATAAATACTCTCTTTCATATGAAGTTATAGAATTCAGTATTCTTTAAACCTTATAATATGTTCTTCTCCTAAACATTTGTAGACAATTTTTGAAAGTTCAATAGTCTTCTTTCTGTTTTTCATTTATTCTTCTTAACCTTTTAAAGATTTTTGTCATAATAAAATCCCCATCCCATTCAAAGTAGCTGCATCTTTTCATGATTTCTTCAGCAGCTATGTTCTTATTGTGAATTTTAAGAGTTCCTCTCCATATGTTTATTCTATGCTATTCTTCCATAATCTTCAAAATCCATCTTCTTTCTCTTCCTGTTTCAGTAGCATTTTGAACTAAGATTATTTCCTTCTTAAGACTATACAGTTCTTTTGTATAACAGGTATTTTGGCCTTTAATTGCATTCTCTTTTATTTCGTATGTAAATTCTGTCTTCCCCATAAGATACCAAGAGTCTTGAAGGTGTCCCTTCCTTTTTACTGGTAACATAGCCTACAACTCCCTTTGTAAACCATTCCTCTTCCTCTGGATGGCCTTTCAATTTCATGACTCTGTCTCCTTCAGTTCAGTTCAGTTACTCAGTCATGTCCGACTCTGCAACCCCATGAGTTGCAGCATACCAGGCCTCCCTGTTCATCACCATCTCTCGGAGTTCACTCAGACTCATGTCCATCGAGTCCATAATGCCATCCAGCCATCTCACCCTCAGTCGTCCCCTTCTCCTCGTGCCCCCAATCCCTCCCAGCATCAGAATCTTTTCCAATGAGTCAACTCTTCCCATGAGGTGGCCAAAGTACTGGAGTTTCAGCTTTAGTATCATTCCTTCCAAAG
>SJYV01055466.1:815616-891568 GCA_006410875.1 Neotragus pygmaeus
CACCGTTCAAAAGCATCAATTCTTCGGCACTCAGCCTTCTTCACAGTCCAACTCTCACATCCATATATGACTACAGGAAAAACCATAGCCTTGACTAGACGGACCTTATTCGGCAAAGTAATGTCTCTGCTTTTGAATATACTATCTAGGTTGGTCATAACTTTTCTTCCAAGGAGTAAGCGTCTTCTAATTTCATGGCTGCAGTCACCATCTGCAGTGATTTTGGAGCCCAAAAATATAAAGTCTGACACTGTTTCCACTGTTTCCCCATCTAAGCATGCATATTTGAAGCTAGCAATGCCAGATCTTGCCCTCATGTCACATCTCTCTGATCCCTTTTTCATTGCTAATTTCTTTCTGATTCTAATTGAGAAAAATTTATGATGGTAATATATGTGACTACAATTGGCCCATCTGGATAATCTCCTCATCTCAAGGTCCTGTTAATAAATGCAAGCATATCTGTGAACCTTGTTTTTTTTTTTTTTTTTTTTTTTGGCCAAGTCAGGAAATATATTCACAGATCATGAGGACCAGGGTAAGAATATATTTGGAAGTGATTATTCTGCCTGTCACATCATCAGATAAGCAAGTTCATCTAAGAGAGAGAGAGAGATTGATCATTCATTTACTCAGCAAGTATTTGTTGAGCATTTACTATATGACAAACACTGATATAAGAATTTGGGATACATCATTAAACAAAACAGACAAATATCCCTGATTTTGTTGAGCATTCCTTCTAGTGCTATGTGTTGAAGACAAGATCAAATCTTACTTCAACCCAGTTCTAGTCTTTCCAATTTTGTGTTGATAAATTCTAAATTTTGATTAAATGAGTTTGCATTGAGCTTTACCACTTGGGCTTCTCTTTTGGCTCAGTTGGTAAAGAATTCATCTGCAATAGAGGAGACACTGGTTAAATCCCTGGGTTGGGAAGATCCAACACAGAAGGAAATGGCAACCCACTCTAGAATTCTTGCCTGGGAAATTCCATGGGCAGAGGAGCCTGGTGAGCTTCAGCCCAGGGGATTGCAATGAGTCAGACATGACTTAGCAACTAAAACCATTAACATTTGGACCTAAAATGATCCTGCCTAACACAAACAGTTCAGTTCAGTTCAGTTCAGTTGCTCAGTCATGTCTGACTCTTTGCGACCCCATGAATCACAGCACACCAGGCCTCCCTGTCCATCACCAACTCCCGGGTTTCACTCAAACTCACGTCCATCGAGTCGGTGATGCCATCCAGCCATCTCATCCTCTGTCATCCCGTTCTCCTTCTGCCCCCAATCCCTCCCAGCATCAGAGTCTTTTCTAAGGAGTCAACCCTTTACATTAGGTGGCCAAAGTATTGGAGTTTCAGCNACGTCCATCGAGTCGGTGATGCCATCCAGCCATCTCATCCTCTGTCATCCCGTTCTCCTTCTGCCCCCAATCCCTCCCAGCATCAGAGTCTTTTCTAAGGAGTCAACCCTTTACATTAGGTGGCCAAAGTATTGGAGTTTCAGCCTCAGCATCAGTCATTCCAATGAACACCCAGGACTGGTCTCCTTTAGGATGAACTGGTTGGATATTCTTGCAACCCAAGGGACTCTCAAGTCTTCTCCAACATCACAGTTCAAAAGTATCAATTCTTTGGTGCTCAGCTTTCTTCAGAGTCCAACTCTCACATCCATTCATGACCACAGGAAAAACCATAGCCCTGACTAGATGGACCTTAGTCGGCAAAGTAATGTCTCTGCTTTTGNTTTGAACTGTGGTGTTGGAGGACTCTTGAGAGTCCCTTGGACTGCAGGAGATCCAATCAGTCCATTCTGAAGGAGATCAGTCCTGGATGTTCTTTGGAAGGACTGATGCTGAGGCTGAAACACTCCAATACTTTGGCCACCTCATGCGAAGAGTTGACTCATTGGAAAAGACCCTGATGCTGGGAGGGATTGGGGGCAGGAGGAGAAGGGGATGACAGAGGATGAGATGGCTGGATGGCATTACCGACTCGATGCAGATGAGTTTGGGTGAACTCCGGGAGTCGGTGATGGGCAGGGAGGCCTGGCGTGCTGCAATTCATGGGGTTGCAAAGAGTCAGACATGACTGAGCGACTGAAGTGAACTGAACGGAAGCCTATCTGGTTACAAAGTCCTGATCTTTCTAATACCTTAAGAAGTATTATGAAATTACCCTGCCAAATAAAAAAACTTCCCTAAGTCTTCATTATAATGATTATTTCAGTAAAACATGGGCAGTCATATTTTGCAAATCTGGCTTTTCAATAATCAGTGTGATAAAATACCAGCTAATATCAAATTAAGATGTTTTAGACTGATTAAGGTAAGACATAGTGGGTTAACTGACCTAAGCTGTGGACATATTTTAGAGGTTACAAAAAGATGTGGAAATAGACTGCTAACAGTAATATAATAAATGTTTTCAGAATTAAGAATTAACTGAACACAAACTTAATTACTTGGCTGTATTCTTTAATATTTGCTAAAGGAAAAATATCTCCTTCATGGAACTGGGTTATGACAGAAGAAAATAACCCCAACTCTGAGTTACAGATGTTAGAGATGAGATAATGAGCATTAAATAGATTAAGCAATGAGCTTAATGACAGATATACCAATTTAAATCTATGGTTTAAAACTTGCAGTATATATCAATAGTTTTTAGTAGCAAAATGACAATGCATTTTACTTTCTAAATTTCTTCAAAATAAAGTTGTTATTTTAGGAATCAGGAAATAATTATTAAAAAGAGAAACTCAAAATATCAAATAACCTGCAATATCCCAGGTTACTCTGAGCTCAAGCTCTTTGCTTTTCATTTAACTGACCCCAATGTTTGAAAGTTCCTTCAAGTAATTAAAGAGAAAATGGATGGGGGAAAATCATTTATATAATTTGTGTATTACCTGAAAGATGCGGTTTCTTTATCACCACTGATATCCACCACTGTACCATTTCCATCAATAATAGGCGAGTCCAAATTAGCAGAGCCATTACTGATATGATCACTGCTTTCATATCCAGACTCTGTCCTTTGCATCTGCCAGTTGTCACCATGAACTTTAGTTTCTCTAAGGGCTTTATTTTTCTCTGCTACTTTTCCATTAAATTCAAGGGAACTCCTGCTTCCCGTTTCTTGCTTCATTTCATCTTCATATATAGTCATTAAACACTTTTGCTTTGGATTCTCTTTCGGCCAATTGTTAAAACTCTGATCTTTGCTACATTTAGACTTGTTACTGATATTTGACTTATGCCTTGGACTCTGCTGCCTCTTTTCACTTTCACTAAAAATACTATCAACATTTAATGTTTCTCTCATAGGTTTCCAACCTCGGTTTCGGCTTTTATTGCTGCCATTAGAGCTGCTTCCTTTATCACGAGAATCTTGGCTACTGTCTGTATCATACCCAGTACCACTGTCACTCTTAATTTTGCCAGTTATTTTCTCTCCTGAAGCAAGAATCTGGGATTTACTTGAACTTAAGGTTTGCGCAGAAGTTCGACTCTGATGGGCAGTTCGGTCATGCTTACATGGTCCTTTCCCTTGACTATGATATAGATGTGGATTCCCATACTGTCTAAAGCCATTTAGGGTAGGAGGTGATCCAGTCTTGAAATGTGGAGGGTCTTCATCAACCAAATCTTTAAAAATAAATAAGGAAATAATGATACAAAAGCTCTTCAGAGCCACTTGTTAGTCACAAGCCAAACACCTTCTTTGGGAAGAAAATTTAAACAGTAAGAATCATAGTTATTTAAATCACATACTGCTTTGAGATTAAAAATTGCTTTTGAAATCTCTATGCTTGACGTGATACATTTATAATATAAATGGTTGTATAATGATTTTTAAAAATTATCTGCAAAGCAGATCACAAGGTAATTAGAAAAGTTTTAAAAAATGTATTTTATCTTATTCATAATAACAGGAATAAAAATAAACTTATTTTCCCACCTATTATATTGGTAAGATTAAAAGTTTACTAAACCAATTACTGCTGGAAACAGATATCTAATCACCATTGGTAGGAGTGCAGACTGTCAAGTATTTCAGGAGGGTAACTGAGCCACATCAATCAAAACTGAAAATAAACATACTCTAACCCAGTAATCATTATGAAAAAATTTTATGCTATGGCTACATGCAAAAAAGTACACAAAGGTAACTGTGAAAGGATTTCACTGCAGCAAGAATATTAAATCAAGTTTTAAAGCCTAGAAGTATCAGTTAAATCATGATATGTCCATAAATAAGAGTATAAAACCATAAAAGTAAGACATGATCATGGAAACTGTTAACAGTGGAACAGAGCAAAGGTCAAAGGTTGCAGGAAAAAAAGTTCTTTTTATTTAATTGTATAACCTTCCTTATTATTTGAATGTACCATACAGGTGAATTGAATATATGATTAAAAGGTGAAACTATAAAAAAGCACAAATTTTCCAGGCTATAATTGAATAGGAACTAGGAAAACTTTACATTTATAGATGTAACAGGCATATTATAGAAATCATATTAAGATATATAACATATAAATAAATATATATAATATATAAAGCAATTATATTAAATCATATTAAATTATAAAAGCTAGCTTTAAAGTAAGATTGTAGCTGCCTTTCTCCAATGAATGCTACAAGTTCTTAACTTACCTCTATGTCTACCCAAATCTTTTCTCTGTCCCCTCTCCAAATCTTTCCTTTGTGAGGAAAGTAAGTTTTTCTGTTCAATGGCTTTTAGAGCACATTCTCTGGAAATGTCTTTTATTTTTTCTCTTTGATCACTGTGACTTGACTTAACTAAAAAAAATAAAAAATTCTTATAATAACAACACAGATCATTTTTCATGCTATTCAATAAAAGTACACATTGGACTACATTAAAAATTTACGATGCAATATATTAACAAAATACAGATAAATATATAAAATGGAAAAAGGTATAGTTCCATTAAGAACTTTAAAGAGCATTTATTATAGTTTTTTGATAATTGTTAATTCTGAATCTTTTCTTGCTTAAATGGGTTACTTTATGGTTAGACATTATTTCATTAATATATTTTAAAAGCCCTTTATAAAATCATCCTCAAAAGTCACTCAATTAGTTATATATATTTCTAAACCATAATTATACACCATACTTTGATATCTCCTGTTGGATCCTAACCACAGATCTTCATTTGTGAAAATTAAAGTTGTAGGTTGATAATGACAAGAGAGAGTTGAATAAACAAGAGGTTAAAAATAAACTACAACAATAGTAACGTCAAACTCCTGTTGCATTCACCAATGCTAAATTTAATTTTGGCATACGAGCCAAATTGTTAAGAAATCTTTTTCCTCTCCAACTTAATAATTAACTCCTTGAAGGAAAGGCCATATCCATATCATAGCTTTCTTTGGTGACAGTCCAGATTGCCTCCAGCCTATTCCATACAGCCTTGAGTACACGGAAAAACTCAAACACTACTTGAAACAAAGTGTTCAAATAAAACTATAGGTCTCAGACAAATGCTTAAGTCAGAAGACAAAATTTTGTTTATATTTTTTTCTCTTCATGACCAAGGAAAGGTGGTTAAGGATTCTCTTTCTGGTCTTTAAAAAGAATTACATATAGTAAGTGAAAAGGGGGTAAGCTTAACTACTCAAGGACAATGTAAAAATGAAAATTTAAACACATATCTGGTCAGGAATTCTCTGGCAGTCCAATGGTTCAATCTCTGGTCGGAGAACAAAGATCCCACATGTCACACAGAACAGCCAAAAAAAAAACCAAACCACATACCTGGTCCTCTGCCGCTACTTGTTTGAATGTGGCTCCGACTAAATGATGAAATGCTATCTGCTTGAAATTTCTGATTTTCTCTCTGTTTTGTCTGATCACCAAATCCATTTTCTTTTGAATTTTCTGACTTAGAAATCGAGGGCTTTTCACATCCTTAAAAAGACCAACAGAAATGTTTCATTCCCTCCATCCTCTCTACCAGAAGAAGAGACATTTGAATCATCTTTTCAGACACTTCTAATACTAACGAGAAAATTATTTTAAAACTTAGAGGACTGACATCTTTTAAGGGTTTCTACATGTGCTGTTAATACATTCAAAAGTGGCCTAGCTCCTTTGGACTTTTCTGGTATACTAACTTACTTGAAATCTCAGTACTCATCGCTAGGAAGAGCTACCAGCCAAGTAACCCCTCCTGGGCTTGCGTGAGCAGGGTAGTGGGTGGCTGCTGAAGGTGCCTCTGAGGCCACAAATTTTAAAAAGACTAACTCAAAGTATCAGAATTTTCCTGGACTCCACTGAAACTACATTTTGAGACTATCCTCAACATTCATTTCATATTCAGTATATTAGTATTCCTAGGGGTTGCTAAGAGTCAGACACGACTGAGTGACTTCACTTTCACTTTTCACTTTCATGGTTTGGAGAAGGAAATGGCAACCCACTCCAGTGTTTTTGCCTGGAGAATCCCAGGGATGGGGGAGCCCAGTGGGCTGCCGTCGCACAGTCGGACACGACTGAAGCAACTTAGCAGCAGCAGCAGTGTAATTCTGACAATGAAAAACACTAAAAGAATTTTTAAAGAAGAATTACCTAGATTTTCTGCAATAGATTTATGATGTGACCAGTTGATGACCTGCCTAAGTGCATCTTCAGTGGAAACTGCTGTGCCATCTGGGTTCGCATAAAACAAAAGCAATGGCTGGAAATGGCATCGGATACACTTGGAGACCACATCTTTCCATCTACTTCCAACCTTAAAAAAAATCACAATGAATAGAAACAGAACTTTGCAATCAATGCATTACATGAAAAGGCAGAGACTGAATTATTTTGTATATTAAAAAAATTTTAAAGACACCCAGATACTAGCAGTTCAACTACTCATCATATTATACAATTAATTTTATTTAGAAACTAGTCAACATAAAAATCTTTTAAACATTATCTTTAAAAAAATTGATGAGCAAGATCATACACTTTCTATATCAAGATCTAGAATATCAAATTTTGAAAGGCTCTGCATATACATGGTTGACTGACTTTTGACAGACTTCAAGCAACTTAATGGGGAAATATAATGGTCTATTAAACAAATCGTGCTGGAACAAGTGGATGGCCATTTGAAAAAATGAACTTTGACATCATTTCACTAAAAGCATAAAAATGAACTCACAATGAGTCATGAAAAACCTATGAAGAAGAAAGTGTTATGGAAGTGTTAGTCGCTCAGTACTGTCTGACTCTTTGCAACCCCATGGGCTATAGCCCGCCAGGCTCTTCTATCCATAGGATTTCCCAAGCAAGAATACTGGAGTGGGTTGCCATTTCCTTCTCCAGGGGATCCTCCTGACCCAGGGATTGAACCCAGTCTCCTGAATTGCAGGCAGATTCTTTACTGTCTGAGCCTCCAGGGAAGCCCTATAGAAGAAAACAAAAGATAAAATCTTAACAACTTTGGGGGAGGTAAAGATTTCTTAGGACATCAGGCAAGTCAGAGAAGAAAAAAAATTATAAAACTGGCTTCATCAAAATGAATTAATAAATTCTGCTCTTTGAAGGACACCATTAAGAAAATGAAAAAAAGGAAAAAAAGCCACATATATCTAACAAAGAACTGGTGACCAGAATAAAGAATGACTACAACTCATTAACAAGACAATCCAATTTGAAAAATGTACAACACATCTGAACACTAAACCAAAAATACATAAAAAATGGCCCATAAGAACATGAAAGAATACTCAAAACATTATTAATCATAGGGGAAATGCAAATTAAAACCACACTGAGATAACGTCATACATTCACTATAAGGGCTAACGTTAAGATGACCACCAACATGGAGTGCTCCTGAGAATGTGGAGCAACCGGACCTCCAGGACATGGCTGGCAAGAATGTAAACTGTACAATCACTTTGGAGATCAATTTGCCAGTCCCTTGTAAAGATTAACACATACCATACAATCCAGAAATCCGACTTCTGGGTAGTATCTAAGATTAACAGAAAACAGTATGTTCACACAAAGACTGTTCATAACTCAACAAGTGAATGGATCCACTGTTTTACGGTCATAAAATGGAACACAACAATAAAAATAAGGCACTGATACACACAACACAATACACATTTTAATACATGACTATACGTTAAAAGATATATATATGCTTAGCAAAGGAAGCCAAACACAGAGAATATGTATTATAAGATACCACACATATAAAACTTGTAAAATGAACAAAACTAATCTGCGGTGAGATCAGTGATCTCCTGGGGCCTAGGGTGGGAAAGCGACAGCAAGGGACACGACAGGATTTTCTGGAGTCATGAAAATGTTCCATACAATGCATGTGGAGGTTACACAGGCATGTGTACAGCTGTCACTATCCAAACTAGAAACTTACGATGGGTGCATTTTAATGTTTGTAAATTACACCTCTCTAACGTTCATTTAAAAACAAAACCAATGAGACAAAAAGGAAAGCATTCTAGAATATTAGTGTACAGAAGAAAAAGACCTTTAAAAAAATTCCTGAGGAGCTTGTTCATATTATACACATTTAGCTGTTTACTCTCTTTAGTTGGGATTCTGAGCTAATTGAAAAACTAGACTAATTTAAAAACAAAACAAACCTAAAACTCAGAATGACCACATACCCAGTTCTTTCTTCAAATTTTGACATAAGCTATGCTGCTGCTGCTAAGTCGCTTCAGTCGTGTCTGACTCTGTGTGACCCCATAGATGGCAGCCCACCAGGCTCCCCCATCCCTGGGATTCTCCAGACAAGAACACTGGAGTGGGTTGCCATTTCCTTCTCCAATGCATGAAAGTGAAAAGTGAAAGGGAAGTCACTGAGTCGTGTCCAACTCTCAGCGACCCCATGGACTGCAGCCTACCAGGCTCCTCCGTCCATGGGATTTTCCAGGCAAGAGTACTGGAGTGAGGTGCCATTGAGGATGCAAAATAGGAGTGCCAAAATGCTGCTACAAACTGACTCAAATGGAACTTCTTAATAAAGAATAAATAAAGTCTGTCACTGTTTCTACTTTTCCCCCTTCTATTTGCCATGAAGTGATGAGGTCAGATGCCATGATCNAGGATGCAAAATAGGAGTTCCAAAATGCTGCTACAAACTGACTCAAATGGAACTTCTTAATAAAGAATAAATAAAGTCTGTCACTGTTTCTACTTTTCCCCCTTCTATTTGCCATGAAGTGATGAGGTCAGATGCCATGATCTTGGTTTTTCCAATGTTGAGTTTTAAGCCAGCTTTTTCACTCTCCTCTATCACTCTCAGCAAGAGGCTCTTGAGTTCCTCCTTGCTTTCTACCATTAGAGTGGTTATCACTTACATATCTGAGGTTGTTGGTATTTCTCTTGAGTCATCCAGCCTGGCATTTCATACGATGTACTCTGCATATATGTTAAATAAGCAAGGTGACAATTGACAGCCTTATGTAATCCCTTCCCAATTTTGAACCAGTCCATTGCTCCATATCTGGTTCTAACTGTTGCTTCTTGTCCTGCACACAGGTGTCTCAGGAGGCAGGTAAGGTGGTCTGGGATTTCCATCTCTTTAAGAATTTTCCACACTTTGTTGTGATCCATACAGCCGAAGGCTTTAGCATAGTCAGTGAAGCAGAAGTAGATTTTTTGGGGGGGAATTCCCTTGCTTTTTTCTATAATCCAAAAGATGTTGGCAATTTCATCTCGGGTTCCTGTCTTTTCTAAATCCAGCTTGTACATTTCTCATTTAGCACAATGCTTTTGAGATTTCTCCACACTCAATAGTTGTCTGTATCAACAGCTCATTCCTTTTATTGCTGATTATTATGTACCAGTGTATGGTTATACCACAACTTCTTTATCTATTTATCTGATGAGTTATCTTTATCTATTTGAGTTGTTTCTAGTTTTGGTTACTATAAATAAAACTACTAAGAACAATAAATTATAAATAATGTATGGATACATGCTTTTACAGGAGTGAACTGCTAGGTTGTATGCTAAGTATCGGAGAAGGCAATGGGAACCCACTCCAGTACTCTTGCCTGGAGAATCCCATGGATGGAGGAGCCTGGTAGGCTGCAGTCCATGGGGTCGCTAAGAGTCCGGCATGACTGAGCGACTTCACTTTCACTTTTCACTTTCATGCACTGGAGAAGGAAATGGCAACCCACTCCAGTATTTTTGCCTGGAGAATCCCAGGGACAGAGGAGCCTGCTGGGCTGCCTTCTATGGGATCGCACAGAGTCAGACACGACTGACGCGACTTAGCAGCAGCAGCAGGATGCTAAGTATACATCTGAATTTATAACTGTTTTCTAAAGTGATTATCCAATTTTGCATTTCCATCAGCCTCATGAGAGATCCAGCTGTTCCACATCCTGGTCAGCTCTTGATGTGAACAATCTTTTTAATTTTAGCCATTCTAATAGGTGAGTAATGCAATCGCATTGTGAATTGAATTTGTACTTCTTTTATGCTAGTGATGTACTGAGTATAATTTCAAGGGCCATTCATATTTTAATATCTTCTTTTTGAACTGTCCAGATCTTTTGCTCACTTTTTAATTGATTTGTCTTTTTATTACTGAGTTGTAAGAGTTCTTTATATGTTCTGGATATAGGCTTTACCAGATATATACTTAACAAATGTTTTTTCCCAGTCTCTGCTTGTCTTTTCATTCTAACAGCATCTTATTGAAGAGCAGAAGTTTTGACGAAGTCCAATTTACCAGTTATTTTTATGGTCCATGTTTACTGACTGTTATCTAATATATCTCTCTATAGCTAAATAGCAGTTTTAAAAGTCTTATCCGGTATTTCTAGTTCTGTCATGTTTAGTCTTTTTCTTTCTAAAGTAATTTAATTTCAGATCTGACCTGGAACTGCCTCCAAGATCATCTGGATATTAATCTGAACCTTTACTTTTGAGATGCTGATGCTCAAAGTTCTGAGAGAAAGGAACATAAGCTCCATTTCCCTACCCTGCCTGCTCACCCCATATCATTTGACTTGAAGGAATAAAATGGCAGAGCAGGTCTGCTGTTATTCCTTCAAGGGATGGGTCATAGCTTCCTACTTCTTTGAATATTTTGTAATTTTTTATTGAATACTATTTTGAAAAGGCATACTGAAATTTTACTGAATTTTACATTTTTCAGTATTGAGGTTTTTTTTTTTTCTTTCCTTTTAAGTTGTTAGCATGTAGTTATGTGTTATGTTAAATTGCATGGGATCAGCTTCATCCTCTGACAGCTTCATTTTAAGATTTTTATGTTAGGTCCAGAGCAATCTTCAGTTTGGGAATAATTTAGCCCCACTATTAAGGTGATACTTTTCTGAGGCATCTACTTGATGTCCTGTGTATCCACTCTTGCTACTCAGATGCCAACTATCCTAGCCCTGTACAAGTTTTGGGAATTGTCTGGCCTTGTTTTCCAGTGGCCATTTCTCCCACCTTGCGCACATTTGCCTTACACATAGTTGATCACTATTCAGCCAAAGATTGAAAGGGGAGCCCTCTGCCAATCCCCAGAACTTTCACTTGTACAGCTTTCTTTCTGGTAATCTGTCCAGAAAATTTTAGCCATCTTGGCCCCTGTGAACTCCAATTTCCTCAGCTCAATGAGACTACGAGGCTCTGTTTGGGTTTGCCATCTCTGCACTGCAATCTAAAAACAACCTCTAGCCAGCAAGCAGGGTTCACCATGCTGGTTCCTTTTTTCTGTTCGACTGCCTGACGTCCAACAACTGAAATATTAGCTTTGTCTATTTGGTTTTCTAATTTTTAATACTGAAGGTCTTCAATGATGCTATTATAATTAAGTCCACTTATTACTAATTTATATAAGTATTTGCATATAATTCTTATTTTTATGTAATTTTATCATTATTATATCATTTACCCCTCAAAAGTAAAAACCATAGTAATTATTCCAGTTAGTCAAGTGTCACTTACCTCTTTCACATTTGCATCATCAAAAAATACCCATTTGGAACTCTTGGTATGAAAAGCAAAGGCACAGTAATGTCGGCTGGTGTAGCAAATTATGCCAACAAGGTGAAGCTCACTATTTCTGGCATTTTCATCAGTAACTCTATAAAAAAGCTGTTTAAAAATAATGTATATTTAATAGTTCTTTTCAAAGATGAGGAACAATCATTTGATGAGTCATGCATTTGATTCTCTATGACAATTATTTCTCATGCATACTGTCCCAAACTGATATTAGTGCTAAAGACACCACACCGCACTGTTAACAGAATTATTTTCGATTAGTCTATAAGAGACATGATGTCTAACAAAACGTAATTACTACAACTTAGTTCAGTAGCACAGCATCTTGAATACAGAACAGACACTTTACATAGATAAAATAAAATGAGATAAATCACACATTTCCTGATAATTCATGATTGAATCACATTATTTTAACATATATTAACCATACTACCTAAAAGATAACTATCTAAAAGTTTAACTGTAATATAAATCAATTTAAAATAAGATAGTAACATGCACACTTATGGCAGAAAGTGAAGAACTAAAGAATCTCTTGATGAAAGTGAAAGAAGAGAGTGAAAAAGTTGGCTTAAAGCTCAACACGCAGAAAACTAAGATCATGGCATCTGGTCTCATCACTTCATGGGAAATAGATGGGGAAACAGAGGAAACAATGGCTGACTTTATTTTTCTGGGCTCCAAAATCACTGCGGATGGTGACTGCAGCCATGAAATTAAATGCCGCTAACTCCTTGGAAGGAAAGTTATGACCAACCTAGACAGCATGTTAAAAAGCAGAGACATTACTTTGTCAACAAAGGTCCGTCTAGTCAAGGCTATGGTTTTTCCAGGGGTCATGTATCGATGTGAGAGTGGGACTATAAAGAAAGCAGAGTGCCAAAGAACTGATGCTTTTGAACTGTGGTGTTGGAGAAGACTCTTGAGAGTCTCTTGGACTTACAAGGAGATCCAGTCCATCCTAAAGGAAATTAGTCCTGGATGTTCATCGGTAGGACTGATGTTGAAGCTGGAACTCCAATACTTTGGCCACCTGATACACAGAGCTGACTCAATGGAAAAGACTCTGATGCTGGGAAAGATTGAGGGCAGGAAGAGAAGGGGATAACAGAGGATGAGATGGTTGGATGGCCTCACCGACTCAATGGACATGGGTTTGGATGGACTCCGGGAGTTGGTGATGGACAGGGAGGCCTGGTGTGCTGCGGTACATGGGGTCACAAAGAGTCGGACACGACTGAGAGACTGAATTGAACTGATGCACATTAAAAAATAAGAGCTACAGATAAATTTTAAACCTTAAAATTTTCTAGCTTGATATTTATAATTCATAACCATTATCATATACACCCAAACAAGCATATACACAGATGCATACAGTATCATATTATCATTATTCTAGAGTGATAAAAAGGATAGCATATGTGATGGATTACTTTATAATAGAAAGCAAGAAAGGCATTCCAGTTAGCCCGATTTGATGAACTTTATCAGAGTTACATCTGCAAATTATTTCCTTTAGAAAGAAAATTTAGCTCTGAAAAACAACATACAGTGTAATGTTTCAAAGGAATTTAAAAACAAAAGGAAAGAGAATGAAAATAATTATTATACCCCAGGAAGATAAAGCTGGGTTGCCAGATTCCGAACAATATCTTCAGTCAAGTCAGAATGCTCAGAGTCCCAGACTAAACCGATTGTAACAATCTCTGGACAGTTCATTAAAACACGCCGAATTTTTATTTTTTGGCCACAGTTACTCTAAAGAAAAACAAAAAAGACAAGTTTTGAAATTATGAAAACAAATATATCAAAGGTAATGCCTTACAGTTTGTATTATGCAAAAGCATGTATCAGAAATTTATTCAGCACATTAAAAGACTTCTAACAAACTATCTGTCTTCATTACTGATCAAACAAATTTATTTTAAATCGAAGAACTTTTCTTTGATATTTTTGTAAATCTGTTAAAGTAAGAATTCAACCTTAAGAAAAGCAGAAATAAAGACCTTAAGGTTGAACTCTTTCTTATTCAACTAACAATTCAATTCACTAATAATATCACATGAGAAAAGAATAATACCATGTGTAATGTTCATTTAAAGAAAAACAAAAACAAAATTTTCAATTTAGTCAAATGACAGAGCTTCAGAGCTTAAAATTAATCAATGTATGCCACCTTAAATCCTTCACAAAGTAACATGTTTTTAAAGAAATAATGTTGAAATAAAGAGCCCAATGGTATAAAGAATTACCTAAAGAACACTTAAAAAATTAATTCTTAGAATTAATTCCAGATTTAATTACTATTTGCATGGCAATTTCTATTTTCAAATTTACAAACACATAAGCACACTAACATTCTCTGAATTATACTTACAGGACATTTCCTGTAGTCATCACTTGTATTTGCTGCTTGCAGCAATTCTGCGAACATATCAGGCTTAAAGCGCTCATGCCTTTCCATCATTCTTTCAACTTCATTGCTACAAAAGAAACAAACGGTTCCAAATCTGGCCTATGAACTTAAAAAAGATCTAATAAACTTGCATTAAAAATATTAAGTTATTAATATAGGTATGATCACTTTTTCTACCTTAAAACAATTTTGTTTGAAAAGTTAACCATAAAGTAAATTTCCATGACATGAAACATAATGAAATTTGGCAATTTGGAAAGAGTGAGAAACTTTATATTTTTGGACTCCAAAACCACTGCTGATGGTGACTGCAGCCATGAAATTAAAAGATGCTTGCTCCTTGAAAGAAATTAGGTCAAAACAGGATAAAATAACGTGAAATCACACACCATTGTTTGGAACTATATGAATGATATAACATGCTCTATCTCAAGGTAATTGTAAGTTAACTGTTTCTTTTACATTATTACTTAATAAATAGAAACTGGAGTTTAAACTTTTGCCTAACAAGAACAACAAACTTTAGGAGAGTCTCCCTCTCTAGCTTAAAGTTTCCAGACACAAAATTATTTTCAGCTAAGAGAAGGCCCTTTGATGATTAATGAAGAAATCACAACCAAAGCTACTTAAGCCAGTTTGTGATTTTTGTTCCTATTACGAATGCTAACCATTTCCTAAAGAATCTAGGGAGGGTTATCTGTGTCAGTTTCTATCCAATCTCCTCCTAGAGTCTAATGTTCACATATCAAGGTATTAAGTATCATTAGACAACTACTTATTTAATTTATATGCAGAGTATNACATGGGGTCACAAAGAGTCGGACACGACTGAGAGACTGAATTGAACTGATGCACATTAAAAAATAAGAGCTACAGATAAATTTTAAACCTTAAAATTTTCTAGCTTGATATTTATAATTCATAACCATTATCATATACACCCAAACAAGCATATACACAGATGCATACAGTATCATATTATCATTATTCTAGAGTGATAAAAAGGATAGCATATGTGATGGATTACTTTATAATAGAAAGCAAGAAAGGCATTCCAGTTAGCCCGATTTGATGAACTTTATCAGAGTTACATCTGCAAATTATTTCCTTTAGAAAGAAAATTTAGCTCTGAAAAACAACATACAGTGTAATGTTTCAAAGGAATTTAAAAACAAAAGGAAAGAGAATGAAAATAATTATTATACCCCAGGAAGATAAAGCTGGGTTGCCAGATTCCGAACAATATCTTCAGTCAAGTCAGAATGCTCAGAGTCCCAGACTAAACCGATTGTAACAATCTCTGGACAGTTCATTAAAACACGCCGAATTTTTATTTTTTGGCCACAGTTACTCTAAAGAAAAACAAAAAAGACAAGTTTTGAAATTATGAAAACAAATATATCAAAGGTAATGCCTTACAGTTTGTATTATGCAAAAGCATGTATCAGAAATTTATTCAGCACATTAAAAGACTTCTAACAAACTATCTGTCTTCATTACTGATCAAACAAATTTATTTTAAATCGAAGAACTTTTCTTTGATATTTTTGTAAATCTGTTAAAGTAAGAATTCAACCTTAAGAAAAGCAGAAATAAAGACCTTAAGGTTGAACTCTTTCTTATTCAACTAACAATTCAATTCACTAATAATATCACATGAGAAAAGAATAATACCATGTGTAATGTTCATTTAAAGAAAAACAAAAACAAAATTTTCAATTTAGTCAAATGACAGAGCTTCAGAGCTTAAAATTAATCAATGTATGCCACCTTAAATCCTTCACAAAGTAACATGTTTTTAAAGAAATAATGTTGAAATAAAGAGCCCAATGGTATAAAGAATTACCTAAAGAACACTTAAAAAATTAATTCTTAGAATTAATTCCAGATTTAATTACTATTTGCATGGCAATTTCTATTTTCAAATTTACAAACACATAAGCACACTAACATTCTCTGAATTATACTTACAGGACATTTCCTGTAGTCATCACTTGTATTTGCTGCTTGCAGCAATTCTGCGAACATATCAGGCTTAAAGCGCTCATGCCTTTCCATCATTCTTTCAACTTCATTGCTACAAAAGAAACAAACGGTTCCAAATCTGGCCTATGAACTTAAAAAAGATCTAATAAACTTGCATTAAAAATATTAAGTTATTAATATAGGTATGATCACTTTTTCTACCTTAAAACAATTTTGTTTGAAAAGTTAACCATAAAGTAAATTTCCATGACATGAAACATAATGAAATTTGGCAATTTGGAAAGAGTGAGAAACTTTATATTTTTGGACTCCAAAACCACTGCAGATGGTGACTGCAGCCATGAAATTAAAAGATGCTTGCTCCTTGAAAGAAATTAGGTCAAAACAGGATAAAATAACGTGAAATCACACACCATTGTTTGGAACTATATGAATGATATAACATGCTCTATCTCAAGGTAATTGTAAGTTAACTGTTTCTTTTACATTATTACTTAATAAATAGAAACTGGAGTTTAAACTTTTGCCTAACAAGAACAACAAACTTTAGGAGAGTCTCCCTCTCTAGCTTAAAGTTTCCAGACACAAAATTATTTTCAGCTAAGAGAAGGCCCTTTGATGATTAATGAAGAAATCACAACCAAAGCTACTTAAGCCAGTTTGTGATTTTTGTTCCTATTACGAATGCTAACCATTTCCTAAAGAATCTAGGGAGGGTTATCTGTGTCAGTTTCTATCCAATCTCCTCCTAGAGTCTAATGTTCACATATCAAGGTATTAAGTATCATTAGACAACTACTTATTTAACTTATATGCAGAGTATATCATGAAAAATGCTGGGCTGGATGAAGCACAAGCTGTAATCAAGATTGCTGGGAGAAATATCAATAACCTCAGATATGCAAATGACACCACTCTTATGGCTGAAAGCAAAGAACTAAAGAGCCTCTTGATAAAAGTGAAAGAGGAGAGTGAAAAAGTTGGCTTAGAATTCAACATTCAGAAAACTAAGATCATGGCATCTGGTCCCGTCACTTCATGGCAAATAGATGCGGAAACAGAGGAAACAGTGAGAAACTTCATTTTTTTGGACTCCAAAACTACTGCAGATGGTGACTGTGCAGCCATGAAATTAAAAGATGCTTGTTCCTTGGAATAAAAGCTATGACCAACCTGGGCAGCATATTCAAAAGCAGAGACATTACTTTGCCAACAAAGGTCCGTCTAATCAAAGCTATGGTTTTTCTAGTGGTTATGTATGGATGTGAGAGTTGGACTATAAAGAAAGCTGAACACCAAAAAATTGATGCTTTGAACTGTGGTGCTGGAGAGGACTCTTGAGAGTCCCTTGGACTGCAAGGAGATCCAACCACTCCATCCTAAAGGAAATCAGTCCTGAATATTCACTGGAAGGACTGATGCTCCTTCCAAGAAACTCCAATACTTTGGCTACCTGATGTGAAGAATTGACTCATTTGAAAAGACCCCGATGCTGGGAAAGATTGAAGACAGGAGAAGAAGGGGACGACAGAGGATAAGATGGCTAGATGGCATCATGGCATCACCAACTCAATGGACATGAGTTTAAGTAAACTCCAGGAGTTGGCAATGTACAGGAAGGCCTGGCGTGTTGCAGTCCATGAGGTCGCAAAGAGTCGGACTGAGCGACTGAACTGAACTGAGACAACTACTTAGCATTTCCAAAAAGATATAGAATGCAAGCTCAACATTCCTACTACTTCCTGTTCTAGGTGCTCAGGTTTTACTTTATAGTAATTTAACCTTCTTAGAGCTGGATTTACTTTACAGTTCAATAGTTACAATAATAGGCAATATTCAGTAACAACTAAATGTACCAGTTCCCCTAAAGCACTTCACAAGCAGACTAGAAATCACTAAATCTGACAGGCTCATTCAAGTTGCATGTAACGTTTTTTTGTTGTTTTTTTTTTTACAAAATTGACAGCATCAGGGTGGTGCTTTAACCAGACACATTTTGAATTTGAAATGAACCTAGACCTGGGTTTCGATCTTAATTCATCCATTTACCAGATTAATCTTATTAAGCCTATTTCTTGAACAACAAAAGTTTTTGTTAAGATTAAAAGCAACAATTTATGTAAAGTCTGGAACATAGTAGCACTGAACAATTGTATTCAATATTTATTATCAATAAAGAAAGATAATTAGAATTCAAAGTCTGGGCTCTTGCAATTGAACACTTGTATTCAATACTTATAACCAATAAAAAGAAAGATAATTAGAATTCAAAATTTGGGCTTTTGCAATTCATGTTGTGGACCAGGAAGAAACAGATGGAGCTATAATTCTTTCTACCTAAGATACTATCTCAGAGCACTGTTGTTTTACACTTTCATGGTAGACTTCAAGTTTTACAGTTTTTAATTTGCCGTCTATCCTTATTCAAACACCATTCTACTTTTCATATCAGATGAATGAAATTGACTACAACTGACTAAACTTTAAAGACTGTTCCTTTAAACCAATATTTCCCAACTCTGTATATATACAAATTACCAACTTACTACATTGGATGATCTTTAAGAAATAATGTGCTATATCCAAAAATTCAAGGAAGTCTAATAACGATGAAATTAATGAGCACCTAACACTCATTTTGTGCAATGATAAGAACACTGGTAGCATTTAGCAGCTAACTTTGGAGAAGGAAATGGCAACCCACTCCAGTGTTCTTGCCTGGAGAATCCCAGGGACAGCAGAGCCTGGTGGGCTGCCGTCTATGGGGTCGCACAGAGTCGGACACGACTGAAGCAACTTAGCAGCAGCAGCAGCAGCAGCTAACTGCTATACTAATGTATTCTGATTGATAATGACTGTTTCATGTTTTATCTTTTGTATTAAAGTATCAAAGTATCTGCAAACATTTATGATCTTATTCAATGCTTTCATACATCAAATATTTATACTCTCAAATACCTGTTGCAGTGTTCAAACAATTCTTATTATGTAAAGCCTAGGTATCACCTTTGGATCCCTAAGCTATTTCAAGACCAGGAAGGGAGCGAGGGGACAGACAAGCCTACGAATGTTTATTTCAGGTGAATGGTGAAGCTTTAAATCCAATAAATCTAACAGAGTGACATCTATATTTGGTAAATCAGAAACAACCAAAACTGAGATAGATATCACTTAGTACCCATGATGGTAGCACATTTGTGCATCTCACAGAGTAGATATTCATATATGCTATGGTTTCATAAAGTAGAGGTTCAATGTGATCACACACATTACTACTAACATCTTTGGTAAATATGCTTTAATAAGCTCTTACCACAGGGCTGTTGTAGAAATGTACCGTACAAATTCTGTAAAGGGTAGAGGATCTGATGATGCTCCACAGCTACGACACACACACTGCAGGTAAAAACACATGTCTAATTTATCAATGATAAAACATAAATATATCTTCTACTAAAATAGTTAAGCCATCTCACCTGCTCATACAGAGTCATAGCAAACTTTTGGTGAGTGATACAAGATTTAGAGGTACACATATCTGCGTCTCTGCTTGGCACTATGTGAAAATGAATCCTCTCCAATATATTTTCCTAATTGAAAAATTAAAAGACAAATGAATTGCAAATCTTGCATAGGACACTTTAAAATACAACTCTTTTTAGCTTTACAAATTAAAAAATCTAAAGATTTTCCAAAATGTTAAATTGAGTGCCATATATGTTGTTAGCTTTTCAACTTTCCTCTGTATCCAAGCCTTCCAATGCTGTTCAATTATTCTCCTTCTGTAGTGTCAGCTTAAAAAAAAAAAAATTCATGAAAGAAACATTATAAGGTAACATAATTTTAATAACAATGAAAAAAAATCAATTCATGGTGGCTGACATCTAGAATTTAATATCATAAAACCAGACTTCCTATGTTCTCAATGTTTTCCCATTGAGAAAAAGCAATTAATTAAAAAAAAAAAAGTATTGTATGAAAGGAGGGAAGGTTAGCACTCCCCTTGACAAGGATGGAAGAGGCTCTCGGGCCTAACAACACGCATACAGTTAAGGCATTGCCACCTACTTCGTGGCATCTAACCACTGTTTTTATTTTTTTATTTTTATTTTTTTATTTTTTTTATTATTATTATTATTATTATTATTTTTTTTTAACTTTACAATACTCTATTGGGTTTGCCATACATCGACACGAATCCACCACAGGTGCACACAAGCTCCCAATCCCGAATCCCCCTCCCACCTCCCACCCCACAACGTCTCTCTGGATCATCCCCGTACACCAACCCCAAGCGTCCTGCATCCTGTATCAAACATAGACTGGTGATTCGTTTCTTACATAATAGTATATATTCTTCAATGCCATTCTCCCAGATCATCCCGCCCTCTCCTACTCCCTCTGAGGCCAATAGTCCATTGTCTATGTCTGTGTCCTTTTGTTGTCTCACATACAGGGTCATCATTACTTTTTTTCTAAATTCCATATATATGTGTAAGTATGCTGTATTGGTGTNCAAAAACAAAAAAACAACAACAAAAAAAACCACTCCGCTTGGATCATTTGGATAGTCTATACAACTGCAATTAAAACATCAATGATAGAGGCTTACAATACCTGAACTAACACTCTAATGCAAGGAACCTACTCTTCAACAAACTTCTAATAAAAGGTTGGATTTGTAAAATAGATCATTAATTTCTTTAACAAATTATTCTTTTCACCAAAGCTTAACCAATGGATTCTTTTAAATGTCCCTTCTTTTGCCTCAGGACATTTTTAACAATTCATTTAATTAAGTCTTCATTTCTAGATATACTGTGAATTATCATATCATGGATTAGTGTATTTCATTTAAGTGAAAGTAAAACTATAAAGTTCGGTATTGTGCAAAATATATCTATCTATATTTTAAACAATGGACAATTATAAACATGAGAAGTATGAAAAGTGTATTTCATGACTGTGTGTGCTGTTTTTGTCCCATTTTAGTCAACATGGCTTTCCGCCTATCTGAGAAAACATTCAAGATGTTCATTTAAAAACATAAATATCAAATGAATTCCAGAGAATAATAAATTACTTGGAAATTTGGAGAATGTACTGGGGTGCTTTGATGATACATTATCTAGCAGGCCTGACAGGCTGAACTGTAACAAATAACGGATTAGGAAAGTTTTGCATATTTCAAGAACTTGAGCAAAGTCTATAAAACAGGAATTTAAAAGACATGTTTGAGGAACAGAATGAAACTTACTCACTAAGGGAAAATTCAGAAAGAAAACAAAGAGATAAGCTGGAGTATAAATGTAAAAAGCCTTTAATGTCGTAAGAGAGTCAGATTTGAATCACAGAAATATTTTTGTGTAAGCATTTATCTGAAAAAAATTATATTAATATGATGGCTGTTAAAAACAAACTTGAAGGATAGAGGTAAAAAGGACATTAACAGTCAGGGATCCCCTGGCGACTCAATGGTAGAGAATCTGTCTGCCAGTGAGGGAGATGCCGGAGATGTGGATTCGATCCCTGGATCGGGAAGATTCCCTGAATCGGGAAGATTCCCTGGAGGAAATGGCAACCCACTCCAGTATTTCTGCCTGGACAATCTCCTGGTGAAAGGAGCCTGGTGGGCTACAGTCCACAGTATCGCAGAGTCAGACATGACTGACCGACTGAGCACACGCACATCTTAACTACAGGTGATATCTATGTTACTGAAACAAGTAATCATCAACATGCATATTTCAGAAAGTACACAATGTATGTCCTTCGGCAAAGGAATGCTCTATTTATCAGAATGGTGGTAACAGAGTCTCAAAACATCAACCTCAGTCAGTGATTCTCAACCTGGAGTAAGCTGGGTAAGAGAGCTGCTGCCCCTGATGGCTGCACATCAATATCCTCCTCTTTTCTAGAGAGAATCACCGCATGAAGTGAGAAATGCTACTGCGAGAACCTGTTGTGTGTGTAATCCCTGCAGGAACAGAACAATGACCTTAGTGATATGATTTATATGCAATAAGCCTTTTTGCTCCAATAAATAAATGTTAAAGTATTTTAGTATCCTAGCTCTCAAAAATTAGAGCAGCACAAGGAAGCAAAAGCAAACGTACACAACACACACATGGAGCTTTGCGAACTTCGAAAGGACAAGGACCTACTAGGCAGCTCTGCGATAAATGTATGCTTCATTTGTCTCAGAGGGCACATCACTTAAGGGATGCAAGCCACTCCCCTGACCCAGGGGTCATCAGACACACTCACAAAGCACTCTGCGGCGTCGTCCATCAGGCCCAGCTGAAACCGCTGCTCGTCTCTGAAGCTCTCTGCAAGGGCGTGCCTTATGTTATCCGAGGGGAGGGCTTTCTCTCGACTGTGTTGAAACTGTGCAAATATTGTCTGGGAATCAGCAAATATATGAACCAGTAAGTTTAACACCAACAACTAAAAAACACTTGAGTAATTTCATTACAATAAATTCGAAATTCTAAACTCTACACTCAGAAGCTAATACAGTTTTTTGTTCTAAAACTCCATGCAAAAAATTATGTAGAAATGGTTGCCCCACCTCTTAATCAAGGATTAGTGCATAACAATTAAACATATAAAGTTCTCAAGTCCCATTCTCTGAGATTTTGATTGAGATGTGGCCCATTTTAAACTGTTCCCTACCTGAATATAGTCTATGTTGTTTAGAAAGAGTTTTGAGATATCCTGCTTTAAATGTTAAAGNAAAGGACAAAGACCTACTAGGCAGCTCTGCGATAAATGTATGCTTCATTTGTCTCAGAGGGCACATCACTTAAGGGATGCAAGCCACTCCCCTGACCCAGGGGTCATCAGACACACTCACAAAGCACTCTGCGGCGTCGTCCATCAGGCCCAGCTGAAACCGCTGCTCGTCTCTGAAGCTCTCTGCAAGGGCGTGCCTTATGTTATCCGAGGGGAGGGCTTTCTCTCGACTGTGTTGAAACTGTGCAAATATTGTCTGGGAATCAGCAAATATATGAACCAGTAAGTTTAACACCAACAACTAAAAAACACTTGAGTAATTTCATTACAATAAATTCGAAATTCTAAACTCTACACTCAGAAGCTAATACAGTTTTTTGTTCTAAAACTCCATGCAAAAAATTATGTAGAAATGGTTGCCCCACCTCTTAATCAAGGATTAGTGCATAACAATTAAACATATAAAGTTCTCAAGTCCCATTCTCTGAGATTTTGATTGAGATGTGGCCCATTTTAAACTGTTCCCTACCTGAATATAGTCTATGTTGTTTAGAAAGAGTTTTGAGATATCCTGCTTTAAATGTTAAAGTATAATGTAGGAATTAAAATTACGTTATACAAAAATAAGCATATAATCAAAACAGCAGGAACTTCACTAGCAGTGGGAATATTATTCAAGAATATGTGACATAGGTGTTAATCTGGTCTTCTATTTATTGCATTCAAGCATGGAAAATTTTTAATAAGTTCTAGTTTTACAACAATCATCTTAGGTGAGGGGAAGTGAGGAGAAAAATAAGGCTTGTAGTGGTAAACTAACAAATAAGGATGGGTCATATTATGTTCTGCATTAACTAGTTCAAGGGGTATATCATCTCAAAAAAAAATTGCTTTTAAGATCAACATATAGTAGGCTAGAAAATAAGAATCTGTTGTACCGACATAAGAAAATTTAATTTACAAATAAGAAACTACTACAATAAGAAAGAGGCTAAAAGGTATCAGATAACCAGAACTAAACTTTTTAGCAACAATTACAGATGCTAAAGAGTGAAACATATTTTCACAAGTCACTTATTTGGGTAGTCAACTTTTCCAGGTAATGTTTAAGGTATTAAAAAAATTTTTTAGCTACAAATACAGATGCTCAAAAATGAAACATAATCTCACAAGCCATTTCTTACTGGTAGTCAACTTTTCCAGGTAATGTTTAAGGTATTAATCCTACACAAGACTGATGTTCATTGAATATCTGTTTTGATTTCCTGGCATATGTGGCATTGTTCTACACCAGAAAGCAAAGACCCTGCCTTGTGGATGCATATTCTGGTTGTAGTAATGAGGAGAGAGTGGGTAAGTAATGATATGTCAAGAGGTAGTAAGTACAACAGAGGAAAAACAAATATAAAACAAGAGAGAAAGACAGGGTGGTACAAAAGGGACAGGGATGCTGGGGGGAGAAGGGAGGGAGGGAGGTGATCTACTACCAAGGGTTGTCAGGGAACGGCTCACTGACGGAAAAAACATGTGACGGAGAGGCATAAAGGGAGTGAGGGTGTCAGCCTCGGGGACATCTGCAAGAAAATCATTCTAGACAAAAGGAATAATGATGAAAACACCCAGAGATCAAAGGTGGCTCTGAGAAACTTCAAGGAGGACGGCACTGTATGTGTGTGTGTGTGCACACGTGCCCGCAGGCATGCACACAAGCACATGTTTTGGGGTGGGGGAGGCAAGCAGGAGGAAGAGGCAGGTGATATGTAAGGCTACAGTTGAATAAAACATTGACGATTTATTGTAGAAGACTGTTCTTTATGTCTGCGTCTCCACTGCCATCAGTGGCGTGGGCGGGTAGAGAGCAGCATGGAAACATACGCACAAGCATATGTAAAATACACAGCTAGTGGGAATCTGCTGTATGACTTGGAACTCAGATCAAGCCTCTCTGACAACCCAGAGCGGTGGGATGGGGTGGGAAGTCGGAGGGAGGTTTAAGAAGGAGGGGACATACACAGACCTATGGCTGATTCATGTTGATGTCTGGCAGAAACCAACAATATTGTAAAGCAATTATCCTTCAATTAAAAATAAATAAATTAATTTACTGCTGAGGAAATAAAATGCAAACCTGTAATTTGATTTAAACTCATTCTTTATCCACCTTATTTTGCCATATAAAAAAGGGAATATACAACTGCCTCCTTTGGTGACTTATTCAGTCTTTTAGGAATGTAAATCAAAGTGTGAAAATGACCTTTCATTTTCCTCTATTATGTATATTTGTGTGTAGTAAGAATATTCAAGAATGTAAGGGCTGAAATATTTACTCCTGAAAACAATAATCCAATCTTAAATTCTTGGGCAAAGATTTCAATGACGTTAATGAGTTGCTAATATATACTGGACTCCCCGTTTCCACTTTCATCCCTATTCTATTTACCCTCATCCGAAAAGCCAGAGAGATCTAGTCTAAATATTATACTTAGTTAGCACAGGTTACATCACACCTCTACTCAAAACAATACTCACAACTTCCTAAATCACTCAAGAGAAAAAAAAATCCTCACAAAGGCCTCGAAGGACCCTTCACAATCCAGATTCTTGTTCCAGTTATTTATTGCTCCATTAACAAAACCACCCCAAATCTTAGTTACTAAAAATAACATTTATTTTGGTCACAAATCTGTGGTTTGGGTGAGGACAGCTCAACTCTGCTGCACTTGCAGTCATCTGTAATAGTCTGAATGCTGGGATCGTTGGTCATCTGACAGTCATCTAGAAGTTGATGCTGGTGGTTGGTGATGCCTGTTGGCCAAGATCTTTGCTGTAGCTGTAACCAGCACAGTGACTTATGTCCAAGAATGAGTATCCCGACAGAAAGAGCCAGGTGAAAGCTTTATTATTGTTTCTAATCTAACCTAATCCCTTTTCTGCCACCTTCTATTTGATGGATATGAATCATCAAGGGCAATACATTTCAAGAAATCAGACTCCACCCTTAGATACAACAGTGCAAAAGAATCTGCAGACATGGCTGAAGTCATGGGAACTCACCTGACCTCTGAGCTCATCTCCCATCACTGCCCTCCTTGCTCATGAAGCCTCTGCCAGGGCTCAGGTGTCCTTGAGTACCCCCCTCAGGGTCTTTGCACACTGGCTGTGTCCCTGCCTGCCTGGAACTCTCTAGACCACTCCATCCCTTTTCCCTTTAAATGTCACTTTCTCAGTGAGGCTTTCCTTGCTACTCAACAGTCACCATTCCCTTCCCTGATTTATATTTCCTCTTTTGCAATTATTATTACCTAACATACTTTATATTTTGTTTACTTATTTTCTTCTCCCCCACAAGAATATGAGCTACATAACAGTGTTTTTTATTAGTTCAATTCACTGCTGTATTCTTAGTAACTATAGCAGTACCCAGAATTCAGTAGTAACTCAAAAAACAAATTTGTTAAAATAAAGGATTATTTCAAAATAATGAAAAATATAATGTTTCTAACAATGCTACACTGTTTATTAAACTGTTCTTACAGGAAAATGGAAATATAAACCTGAATAAGTCATACTTTAAGAATTTATCTTCAAAACTCTTAAGTCACTTGACAATAACTTTAATTAGAAATAAACTAACCAAATATGTCAAACAAACCAAACTATCGTATAAAATTTTTGAGGAACAACAGTACTTTTTCAGAACTATTAAAAGTTACCTTCAATGCACAAAATATGCAGGCATCTCCCTGACAAACATGTCCAGTCAGAACCCGCAAGCTTCTTCGGAATATATCTAATTGCCATAAAACCTAAAAAACAGTTGAGATGTGAAGAATGAAGTGTAGTAATATTTTTCTCACTGTGAGTTAAAGACAGATTTAAATATATTTTTTAAACTGCAGGAGGCTAATAACATCTTTCAGTCTCTTGTACATAATCACTTATATACAACCACTAAAAATAATAAGTATAAAACTGCTATGTACATGTAGTTCATATATAAAAGATAGATTCAGAAACTTTCTGTTGATTCACAAGTAAAAACTATCAGAGGCATAGAACAAGAGAAAAATAACCCCACTGTTAAGGAATTTATATGAATAGGAAACACGCAGATACTGAATGGAGGACTTGGACGAGACTTGAAAGAGGAAGTGATTATAATACTTGGAATGAACTGAAATTTAGGAAGGATGTATGATTGCAGTTAAAAGCCAGGGTGTACCAAATAAGGGTCAGTATGTAGCGACAAGGAAAAGGGGCAGAGGCCTGTGTGGTCACTGTATAAAGAATGAGAAAGGGAATGTATGCATACTAATAGGGATACGGCAGAATATGAAGCAGTAGTTAAAAAATAAATATATTTGCTGCAATTATCTAATCATCATTTACTACTAAAAAAACAAAAACAGAATTAAAAGGACTGTAGTTGTTTAAATAAATCAGTCCAATACTTAATCCTCATAGACTTCTTGTAAGAATGAAATAGGTTTGCAATATGTGAAGTGTCCAAAGTAGTGCCTAGTACACAACTGGCAAGCACTGAATTCAAGCTGCTATTTGTTACTGTAATATTAAAACAATTAAGATCTTCAAGTTTCTCTATACCTTTCAGTTATTTCTTCAAATAATAAAAGTAAGAAAATCTATTCACCATCTTGCATTTCTTCCAACTAAAAAGAAAATATTCTCTCCAACTGAAAACTAGTAATTTTAGAAGTTTCCAATATTTTTAATTTACTCAATAACTAAAAGCCAGAATTTCAGAATTTCTCTGATAGTTGCTTTTTTAAAAAGCATAATTAACAGGATGCATTTATGTATCACAAACAACACAGTGTTTTGCAAAGCACTTGAAAATGTTTAGTAACTTTCTTGCACATCATATTCTATCATACCATAAAATGCACAACACTGAAATTCATTCATTTGTCAAGATGACGGACCATGATGGCCCCGCAGTGGAAAGTACACAGCACTGTGGTTAATGATACAGCCTCTGAAGGGAGATCTCTTGGATTCCAATTCTGGCTTTACTTTTAACAGCTCTTGGACTGACTTAAGGAAACTATTTTCTCAAGCTCAGCATTCTTATCACCATAAGGAGGATAATAGTAGTATCTACCTTTTAGGGTCATTGTAAGAATTAGATTATATTGTATAAACACACAGTAAGAACACAATAAATATTAGCTTTTAAATATTTCAACTTTGCTTTTAACTTAGAGATCTTAAAACCATACCAGTATGTCAGATCTACTTAATTGTACCACTTCCTCATCAAATGAAAGCTTAAAATATTCAGCCAAAAGAGAGTATCTCTATAATCTGCTTAGAAGGCTAACAAACTAAGTCTTTCAAATGTAACCAGAATGCTTTATAGGATTAGCAAAATGTTTAAGTCATACTGGATCCAAACTATAGAAAAAATATTTTATGTGACTTCTCTATATATCACTTAATATAAAAGAAATAAAAGTTTAAAAATGATTTCACAAAACCATACCAAAAATTATCTTCACTACAGTTAACCTGTATTCTAGTTCATTTGCAAATGTTGACTATATTGTACCACCTGTTTTAAAAAATTAGAATCTAAGCTAGTTGTTGAACTAGTTTTTAGCAATATAATTTTATAATATAAGCATTTTTCTTTTGCATTATTTGCATGTTGCACTTTAACACGGTATCTAACAAAATTAATGTATTTTGAAAAGATTAATACAGATATGTATATGTATTTAGTAATATAAATATAAACCTTTTATAATATTTCTCACTTCAAAATAATATAAGAATAAAAACTAAGGGGAAATGGCATATAAACTCATTTTCTGAGTCATGTCTATAATATTTTAATAATGTCCACTTTTAGTAATTTCTTACAAAACATATTGCACAATTTATTCCAAGGTTTAAGAAGTATTGAGCAACTGAGAACACAAGTCTGGGTCAGATGTCTGGGCATCTGACACATTCGCGACGCACTCATTTATCAAAGGAGTTATTCAAGCACTTTCTGCTCTCAAGTTTCAGGTGCTGATGGTGGTTTAGTTGCTAAGTAGTGACCAAGTCTTGCGACCCCGTGGACTGTGGCCCACCAGGCTCCTCTGTCGATGGGATCTGCCAGGCAAGAATACTGGAGTGGGTTGCCATTGCCTTCCCCAGGGGATCCTCCCCACCTGGGGACTGAACCCATGCGTCCTGCACTGTAGGCAGTCTGCTGCATCATAGGCGGATTCTTTACTGACTGACTGAGCCACCAGGGAAGCCCCTGGAGGGGGAAATAAAGCAACAGAAAGAAAAATATGAGAAGCTATTTATTTTCAATACAATCTTTTAAGGTACATTCTAGGGTTAGTAGAATAACATTTCAATATTCTGATTCTTCTTTACCTTTCATACTGTAGAGTCTTTATTACTGAAGAATAAAGGCACCTATGAAATCTGAAAACGTTGAATAAAAATGATCATATATAAGAAAGGATATTTATCTAAGGCAGAAAACTGGATTAATACATATTTGCTAATTGAAAGAATTGTTGCAACAAAGACTGAAGCAAAAGCAATTAACTGTAAATTTAACTAAAACAGTGGTGTCCAAATTACAATTCTAAAAAGGTGACTTAAGGCCACAGTGGGAGGTGAAGGGAGTTTGAGAAATGAGGACTGAAAACTCATTCATTCTTATTTTAATCCAAGCAGCTTTTTTTTTTTTTTTAATGCTATTAGCAGACTAAACCACCATGAGGATTCATCTGAATTTCTTAACCAAAACAAGGATGGGGCAGGATATAGTAGCTAATTTTAAAAAAAGAAATTTTATGTATTTTAGAAGCATTCTTACTTCACTAAATGAACATTTAAGCCACAGATGTTTTTATATCCTAATAATGTAGCACTCTGTTGAAAAAAATTCCATTTATTATAAAAACCAAAATGCCCAGTCAAAATATTTGCTACTATTAAAAGTGATATTAAAAAGTCATTCCAGTCAATAACAACTTTATTCTTCATTTACAAGTTAAAGAGGCATTAATTACAGAATTTCCTGAAAGGCACTTTATAAAATTTGACAAGAAACGACCGTCTCACCTGTACAGCACTGTTAAGAAAGCAGCTGTTTTGTCCTGGTTCATTCAACAAGCCTTTGGTAGGGGCCAGGGACAGCATACTCCCAGGCTGGTAAGCTTTTCCGAGATTGCCGCCAGGTTTCCGTAAGAATTTTACCCACGCCATTTTCAAGCAACTTTGCTTGCATTAAAGCTCAGATGTGTGTACTTATGTGATACTTCTGATGATAAAATGGACGGGGTCTTGAATGGTCCACTTAAATCTGCTCCAGTCTATTACAATAATGTAAATTTCCAAGTCCATATCTTTCCTGATGTTGTAGTTTTGAGGACTTTGTCAAGTAGGATACAAAAGCATTAAGGTTCTGAAAACTAAACAAGAAAGCTATTTTAAACAAGGCCTTAAAGATTTAAAAATCTTTGTGCTAAATTTTGTTAAGAGTACAATTTAAGGTGAAAAAGATTACAAGATTTTTTAAAAACTGTTAAAAATAATCTCGAGGAAATCATATTCTTTAAAGCACAAGTCATTTGTCTTGATGGTTTCAAAAATAGATGATACAAAAAGATGTAGAGTTAGCATTTGGTATGATTCCTTTGGTCATTTGTTTTCCTTATGTTTTGTTAACAAGAAAGAAGACTCTTTTCCAGGTAAAGTTATTAAAGGTGACTCCATATTTCATACCAATGTGACCTCAAAGCATCTACAAGAAAAGAAAAGAAATGTTTAAATAAAAGGCTAATCAAGAGTATTGTAAAGTAAAAAGAAAATTCCTGTTTTACTTTATGAACACGAATATTGAATACATAAGTAAAATAGTATATGTGCACTCATAAAAGGATCAGAAGAAAGTTCTTTTCAAATTAAGAAAATGAAAACATAGTTCATCATTTAGATTTTCAAAAAATGTCAAGGTGATATTAATCACTATCTACTTCAAGATTTCAATGGTTGCATGATTGTTTCAAAAAGACTACTAGAATTAACTTAGATTTCAGGTAGTCCTTTGAATAATACTAACTTTACTGTCAATACTACTATATATTTCTGTTTATTAAAACAAATTCATCTACAGAGACTCTATATTGTCACCTACCCTACACAGAATCATATTTCTCTAAGAATGTCAATAGATTTTATGTAAACTGACATGCATTAAAACCCAGGAGAAACATTAAATTGATAAATCTTAGGGAATTAAATTTCCACACTGTTCATGAACACATGCTCTTGGCTAAAAGGATTTCAAAATGTTCAACTTCTTAATTAAAAACAATCAAGTATTACTAACAAAGTTTAATCAACTGAATTTTCTTCTGCATTCATTCATTCAACAAACATTAGACTGAGACAGGTTCTGTGCCAAGCACTAGAACTGACATTTTGATGAGGAAAGATAGACCATAATTCAGTGAGTAATGAATTGTAGAAGNAACAAAGTTTAATCAACTGAATTTTCTTCTGCATTCATTCATTCAACAAACATTAGACTGAGACAGGTTCTGTGCCAAGCACTAGAACTGACATTTTGATGAGGAAAGATAGACCATAATTCAGTGAGTAATGAATTGTAGAAGAACTGTGCACTGAGTGCTAACATAAAAACAATGTAAGCAAAGGGGATGAGAAGTGTATATAATGCGACAGGATTTGAACTTTTAAACAGGATAGTCACAGAAAGTATAATCGCGAAGGTTACCTTTACACAAAGATTTGAAGGAGGTGAAGATGCTATCTTGGAAAGACTTTCCTAGCATGCCTGGTATACCAGAAGATTTTAAGAAGCCCAGCGTGGCAGAAGAAATATGAACAAAGAGGAAGGTAGATAGAAACAGAGGATCCCTGGGAAAGAGAGATCATGGTGGGCCTCAGAAGCCCCGTGCAAGGGCTTCTTTCCACTTAAACTCCGGGGGAACATCCCTGAGTTCACTTCACAGCGCAAAAACATGAGAGGACAGAATGTTACCAGTCACTTCAATACCACTGATCAGACGCCCAATACGCTGGCAAATCACTGAGGAATAAAGAAGAAAAGCAGTAGTCTTCACAGAATTCAGGTCCAGAGACTCTTGCTTCCAGCCCCACATATTATTGATCATGACTTAGATGTTTGATCTTAGATAAATTCTTGTCATCTCATTCATAGCTTCATCTATAAAATGGGAACAACAATAATAATAGCCCTGCTTAAGATAGGTTGAAAGTTTCAAGAGTTATAAAACACTACATTATGTTAGCGGTTTTCTTCTTTTTAACTCTGTGGATTGTAACTTCTTCCAAAGTGATCTAAATGATTCTGAAAACTTTCATAGAAATTTTTAAGAAACTCAGTCATGATTTTACAATAGTAAAGGAGCACTGTATCAGTCGTAAATTTGTATTTTAATGGAAGAAATCTTTGAAATGATATTCTGTCAACAATCATATAACTAGGCACCAGGTCTTACCCTGAACGGTTAAAAGATTTATGAAACAATCCCTACCATAACGAGTTCGGTTCNTCAGTCATGATTTTACAATAGTAAAGGAGCACTGTATCAGTCGTAAATTTGTATTTTTAATGAAAGAAATCTTTGAAATGATATTCTGTCAACAATCATATAACTAGGCACCAGGTCTTACCCTGAACGGTTAAAAGATTTATGAAACAATCCCTACCATAACGAGTTCGGTTCTGTGATGGACACAGACACAAACAGATGATTTAAAAAATATTTAGCTGCTGTTCTTGTGCAAAATGTCAAACTAATATGTCCTCCTGGTTTTCTTCCTCCAATGCAACTCTGTGGAGGTTATAAAAAAGCAACAAATAGTCTAAGTAGAAACAGGGAAAAACATTAAGTATAATAACTGGCTCATAGACTGGGAGAGAAATAGCATCCAGAGACACAGAGGGCCAAATGTTACAGACTGGGAAGATGGCAACTCATTCCAGTGTTCTTGCTTGGGGAATCCCAGGGACGGCGGAGCCTGGTGGGCTGCCGTCTGTCAGGTCGCACAGAGTCAGACACAACTGCAGCGACTTAGCAGCAGCAGCAGCAGTCCTGTGGCCACTGCTGAGTTTTCCAAATTTGTTGGCATATTGAAGCACTTTCACAGCATCATCTTTTGGCATTTGAAATAGCTCAGCTGGAATTCCATCACTTCCACCAGCTTTGTTCATAGTAATGTTTCCTAAGGCTCACTTGATTTCACAGTCCATGATGTCTGGCTCTACGTGAGTGTGAGTGATCACACCATCATGACTATNAGGAGAAGGGGACGACAGAGGATGAGATGGCTGGATGGCATCACCGACTCAATGGACATGGCTTTGGGTAAACTCTGGGAGTTGTTGATGGACCAGGAGGCCTGGCGTGCTATAGTCTATGGGGTCACAAAGAGTCGGACATGACTGAGCGACTGAACTGAAGTGCCAGACTACGATCCATGGGGTCACAGAGAGTCAGACACAACTTAGTGACTATACAACAACAGGTCTTTTACCTCCAGAGTTAGATCTTTTTCTAAGTTTGTATTTTTTTAATGCAATTGTAAATTCTAACCACCAATGATTTGATTAGGATACTAGATCAGTCTTGGTAAATGGTAGTTAATAGCTGAAATTGTACTCATTATAGCTGTTATAGGCCTTCCCCTGTGGCTCAGACAGTAAAGCATCTGCCTACAATGTGGGAGACCCAAGATTGATCCCTGGGTCAGGAAGATCCTCTGGAGAAGGGAATGGCAGCTCACTCCAGTAATCTTGCCTAGAAAATCCCATGACGGAGTTCCTGGTAGGCTATAGTCCATAGGGTCTCAAAGAGTCAGACACTTCATAGCTGTTATGGTTGAACTGTGCTCTGCCCCTCAAGTATTTTGAATTCCTAGCCTCTAGTACCTGTGAACATGATCTCATTTGGAAATGGGGTTTTTACAGATGAGATAAGATTATGATGAGATCATTGGGACGGGGACTAATCAAAAAGACTAGCAGAAATATTAGAAGAAGAGACAAACAGAATATCATGTGAAGACAACAGGGAGAGGTTAGCATGATACAGCTACAAGTAAAAGAACACCAAGAATTGACAGCTACCACCAGAAGCTAGAAAGTGGCAAGGAAGGATTCTGTACAGAGCCCTAGAAAGGAACCAATCCTGCTAAAACCTTGATTTTGGACTTCTAGCCTCCAGAACCGTGAGAGAACAATTCTATTGCTGTAAACTGTCTGGTTTGTGGTCCTCTGTGACAGCAGCCCTAGGAAACTCACACCGTAGCTGACAAAGCCTCAGAGACTCCTTTGTTCTTTTAAGTATACTGTTTTTTTCTTGAGTATAAAATAGTGTTTGTTTTTTATAGAGATATCTAAAGTACACATAAATATTGCAAACAGAAAATTTAGAAACACATACAATCCCACAGAAGGAGAGAATCACTGTTAATAAAGCTACTGAAATACATTCTTAATAGTACCCTGGCCTAGCCACCAAACTCTAAAGTGAAATTTCATTTTAACATCTTTTCACTAATAAGCAATATAGCTAACTAAGGGACACACTGAAGACTTTTCAGTGATATATTACAACCGTCCACCTTACTAGTAAAACTATTTAAAACTTTAGCAAGCTATCTATAAGTATACCTATACTTATATATACCTATACATAGGTAAGTGTGACTTAGTCATGTCACTTCAGTCATGTCCAACTCTGCAACCCTATGGACTGCAGCCCACCAGACTCCTCTGTCCATGCGGATTCTCCAGGCAAGAATATTGACGCAACNACTTATACATAGGTAAGTGTGCATGCTAAGTCACTTCAGTCATGTCCAACTCTGCAGCCCTATGGACTGCAGCCCACCAGACTCCTCTGTCCATGCGGATTCTCCAGGCAAGAATATTGACTAGAATGGGTTGCCATCCCCTCCTCCAAGGGATCTTCCCATATGTAGGTAGATAAGCAAGTTAAAGCAAAAAAAACAAAACAAAAACCCAAAAAAACTCATTCATTATAGGGCTTTTTTAAATAAAATTGAAGGATTACAGTAAGAAAGATAATCAAAGAATAGATGACTTTTGATATAGAAAACCACTGTCACTCTACAAATGGAGGGACTGGAGAAGATGATGCTAGAAAATTTATTACACACAAAATAAAATTAAAGTAATAAGGACAAACTATACCACCACCCCAAAAAAGCAAATTTTAAGTAACTTTCAATGTTTGTATCTTTTTGCTCAACTTCTTTATGTCCAATAAAGAACTGTGCTTTATTTATTCTGGCTGTTACTAATCACTAGTTTCCAATGGTAACTAGAGAAAAACAAGAGTGCATATGTATCCAGAATACAGAGCATGAACATGAAAGACAATGGCTTATGGCAATCTGCTTTAAGGCATGAGCTTCAGAAGAAAAGTATGCCAAGGCAGGTATCACCTAACATTCCTTTGCCTTGACAGAGCCCCAAACTGAACTCCCGCTTTACCTCTATCTTCTTCCCCATCTTAGCTGATGGTAACTTCATCATTCTAGTCACTCAGAAGAAATATCTTCGTATCATCTTTGACACCTCTTTCTTGAATATCTCAGACAGAATGTGCCCAATTCTTGCCGCCTCCACTTCTACTCTTCTGGACTTTGTCATCATCAGATCTTTCCTGGATTGCCAGATAATGTCCTAATTGTCTCCTTGCTTCTACCATTAACTGTTACAGTCTATTCTGAAGATTAGACATAAAACTCCTAAAATTAAATGATAAAGCCATCCCTCTGCTCAAAACTTTTTAATGGGTCCTTATTACACTCAGATTAAAAATCAAAAATCTTTACAATGGCCTGCAAAGGTTATACAACCTGCTAAAAGTAAAAACGCTTTTTTCTAAACTCACTCCACTTCTGAGCCCAGATGTGTGTGTTTTTACACAATAAGCAATTCTCTAATTCTCAAAACTCACTACAATTTAACTCGATTTGACACTATTGGAGTTAGTATCAGATTCCACCAGCCAACGGCTCAGTTCCACCAGACTGACTCCCCATTTCAGACACCAACCACAAGTCCCAAGTAGTCACCTGTATTTCTGATCAAGCACCAATAAGTTAGGGGTTCCCTCCAACCTCTGCCAAGGATTCAATTAACTTGCTGGCATGACTCTGGAAAACAGCTTACTTGAGTGGATTTCAAGTTCATTATAAAAGGATACAACTCACGAACAGTCTGATGGAAGAGCTGTTCACACCCTCTCAAGAACACCATCCTCCCAACACCTCTCCAAGTTCACCAACCCAAAAGCTCTCCAAACCGCTTCAGTTAGGATTTTTTCATGGAGGCTTCATTGTGTAGCCATGCTTGATTAAATATTTGGCCACTGGTGAGTAGCTCAACCTCCACGTCTCCCCTCTCTGGAGGTTCGTGTATATGTGTATGGTGAGGAGAGAGGGTGGAGGGCTGAACATTTCAATCCTCTAATCACATGGTTGGTTTCGTGGCAATCAGTTCTCACTCTGCGGCTAGCACCCAGTCACCAACACACATTTATCTCAACCAGAGCTATCTCAACACACATTTATCACCTTGCAGATTCCAAGAATTTTTGGAGCTGTGTGCCAGGAAACAGGCAGAGACCAAATATACATTTCTTCTTATGTAACACCGGCCCATCTTCTCACCTCTAACTCCATCTCTAACTACCTTCCCTTTACATTCTCCGTTTTCAACTTTATGGGGCTCCTCATTATTCCTGAACAAACCACGCAAACTCCTGCTCTAAAGCCTTGACACTCTATTCCTCTGCCTGGAATACACTTTCTCTTGATACCCACATGACTTCTCCCTGGCTGACTTCATGTTTGCTTTGCTCAAAAATCACCTTCTATACGAGGCTTATACTTAAAATTGCAACCCTCTTCATATTCCCAATTCCCCTTGCCCCGCTCTACTTTTTTTCTCCTTGGCATTCTTCACCAACTATGATAGCATACAACTGATAGATTGTTTTTTATCACTGTTTATCATTGTTTCTCCTCCCAATCCTCTTAGAATATAAACTGAATTCCAAGCAACTAGAACAATACAAAGTACATTGCAGGCAGTCATTAAATACTTACTGAATGAAGCTCAGGAAATACGAAACCTCAATCAACAAACCCTATGAAATCAACAAAGAGGGCCTAGGCGTTAAAGGTATAGGACAATTTCCCACCACTTGGCAGCTAGGTTAGCGTCAGTAGTATCCTGACAAGGAGGTAAGATTATTTCAGGCCTATACAGCAGTACCTTATAAGAGGAAACATCTTCTAGGGTTCAAACAGACTGCTCACCTAAAAACAGGGAGGGCCATCATTAGAGGGCCAAGATTTTATTATGCAGGGTGAGAAGTTTAGAAGAAGATAAAGCACAAAGTACCTGGTTAACAAAGAATGCCCTGATGGGTTCTTGACAAGGATGGAATTCATGTTCTGATACTGACCTCATGATTTCCAATTATTCTACCTCTGAAAAATTTCCACCAACACAGCATATTACTCAACTACTTAATCATTAAAAGCAAATGAATTCCATTATCTATAATTATAATCTATATTAAAAAGTTCATAGAATTATTGTAAGAATCACAAACCATGTCTAAAATAACTAATAAATGCCCCAAACATGGCAAGCACTCAGTAAAAATGCAACTATAATGACAGCAAAAACACAATCTTTGATATAAAATGATTTTTAACAATATAAAAAACACATTTGAAGAAAAAGTAAAAGCTGTATTGATATTTTACACCCCATTTTGTTATTCCTCCATTTCTTTAAACTGACGTATCAATCTTGACTAAAGACTTAATCCAGATTAGTGGCATCAGATAAACTGTACAATGAATTATTAACTTCCAAATTTTAAAATCTATTAAGTCATTCTTAGTAGAAAATAAGTAGTTTCATTTGTAGAGCTATCCTACTTTAAGAAAACTTAAAATATGAAAACTTCTAATTACAAAAAAAAGTTTGGGAATGCTTCACTTTACGAGTGGATTCACCATAGTATTATTTTAAACATTCATTTACGAACTGAGCTAGAGAAACAGAAATGAGTTACAATGTTAGAAGGCAATGCATCAGAAATAAAGTGAAAGCAATTTTGAAATAATGTAAGCAAGAGAGATTTAATTCAGAAGAATTCAACCTATGTACAAATTTTCAGAAAAATTCAAAACTTCCTTAATGACAATTTTAATTCATAAATAACACAACAACCATGCAGCCATAAACAATAACTAGCAACTTTTCTGAAGTGACTCATGTAAAATAAAAGTTCTTCAACTATATGAAATGGCTTGTAGCACGTTGGGGTATGTCACGGAACACCTTTGATGGCAGCCTATAGACCCCTTAGGATGATGTTTGTAAAAACATAAAATATAATTCATGGGATTACAATTAAAAAAGGACAAAAAAAGTGTATAAGAATCCCAAGAAAACCAGTTACATTAAAATTCAGTTCTAATCACAGACCACAGTTTGAATCATCAATCCTCAGTTAATAAAAGAACTGCTGATAGAGGACATGGATTAACTTGGAAAAGCAAAGAAGAAATACTTTTGCCTAAATATTCTATACATGTAGTATTCCTAGTATTTAAAAAAAAAACTTGCCAAGATTAGGATATTATATAGTTATTTAAAGTTTAAATAACCTTTGAAAGTTTTTATCTCTGGTAGAACATTTCTTGTTCCTACTGTGCACATACTATAATGCAAAATAACAGCTTCAGCAGGAAAATAATTTGAGATTTGACTACTGAATGTGTACATTACCTTAAAACATAATCTTCATTTTTGAACTCTTTGTCTGGCTAAAAAAAACTTCTAAATCATTATTCCCAAAATATCCTGGTACTGCACAGTTTAAAATATACACTTGACACTAAATAATGGAAAAGATCTTGAATCACAGTATTTACTAAAGTCGTTGTTTTTTGATTTTTTAAGAAAAAGAATAAACTACGTGAGAAAAGGTGCCCTTCCACCATTAAAATAGCTTTCTTTGGAAAAAAAAAACAAACCACTTTTTTGTATCTTCTAAAGAAAATATTAATAAATGACTATTAGTGTCAAGTTACAAGAGCTATACAAATCGACCTACATTTATAAAAACATTTTTTTAGTTACTAGGGAAAATGAAAGATCTGTTCTTGGTTGCTTATTTTTCACACTGTAGGGAAAAATACACATAACTAGCGAGTTGAGTAGAATAAATCACTTTCATGTTTTATCACTAGTAATTGTGAACCTAAACAAACTGTACAGTGAGTTCATTTTAAAAACGAATAAAATTTAAAATAAAAACCTTGTTTTTTCAGAGCATAACTAACTCCTTCCTACTGTGTGTTTGTCTATTTGAAATTATGATAATGCCAGATAAATCATATATTACTTTTGCAATATGTTTCATTTGTTTTCATTTCTCTTTGCCTAGACCATCATCACGGAACTGAAAAGAATAGAACATTAAACTAACAACAAGTATTTATTTATTTATTTTCCAAGAAGTATTTAATATTAACTTAGCCAAAAGTTCATTTCAATCCGAATTTTGTTAGGAATTTCTCCTTCTTTTAAATACTGAGAATTACGAACGCTTTTCTTTCAAGAACATTACTAAAAGTGAATCAGACCCTAATCACAAAGAACCTCCTAAATTTAAACATCCCTCAGAAATAGCTTTGAAAACTCACTGCAAAACATACATGTTTTCTTCCAGATAAGGAAACCTTTGGCAAACTCTTATCTAACAAATAAAGCCTTGCAGTACATTTGGAAGCATTAATGAGGTTTCGCACTGATGGAGAAAACCTTGTAGTGGAGTAACAAAACCTCAGAGCACGCTCAAATTGCAGGCTTCAGAAACGCTCTCTGCCACACCTGTGCAAGCACTTCCTGTTCTCCAAAGATATTTAAAAGTTGTTTGGTAAACGTCCCGTTGGAGAAAGAAATGGCAGTCCACTCCAGTATTCTTGCCTGGACGGAGGAGCCTGGCGGGCTACAGTCCATAGGGTCGCAAAGAGTCGGACAAGACTGGGCACACACCAGACCAGAAATGTCCACTAAGTCGCCATTTAGAAGGTAAACATTAACTTTATAAATTACTACTACTAAATCACTAAATATTACCACTACCACTTAGAAATCACCAGTCCGAAGAGTCTCACGAATCAGCTCTTCTCCAAACAGAGCAACAAAACCTCTTTAAAAAGCGGCTGCTCGAGAGGCAATGGCTTGGATAGTGAGGGGCAGGCACCAGGTAAGCGTAAAATTCATAATTCCAAAGCACTAAGCGACCCAGCAGGATCCCAGGTTCCGCCTCTGGCCAGCCCTCAAGCACAGCAGCAACAACCACAAGCCAGTAAGGACAGGACCTCCTCCCAACGCGTTCGCCTCCAGCCTGGCCAGAGGAACCTCCGCCAGATCCTGGACGCGGCGGGAGGGCTGCGTGACCTCCAGAGTCGGCCCCGAAGCAGGTGGGGGAGGAGGTCGGGGGGCAGCGGGGAGACACCGAGTCTGGGAATGGAACGAGGAGGGTCTTCCAGTCAGGCCCGCGCAGGTCGCAGGTCTTTGGATCTCCAGCCAGGGACTAGTTTCGGAGACTTACCTTGAGCTCTGTCCTTTTAGCGAGAGGGGCGTGCGGTCCAGGTAGAGAAATATGGGCCTTCTACCGCCACAGGGCAATCTCCCGCTGGCCCAGCTCCGCGTCAAGCTGACACCAGGCTGCCACACCAACAGCTGCCACCGAAACCGAGGCTCACCGGGAACTGGAGCAGAGGCGACTGGTCTCCGCCGCCCAGACCTCGACCCAGCGCATGGAGCATGCGCACATGCTTCACCACCCAAAGGCCAGTCAGCTCCGTGACACCTGCGATCAACAGGTCCTGGGAGCCCCGCCCAAATCCCCGCCTCACCCTCGCCCCGCCTCCACGAAGCTGACCCCGCCCTCAGGCTCCAGGGGCTGGCTCCGCCCCCACACGCGATTTCCCGGCTTTCCGGACCTGCAGATCTGTGTTCCCGCGCGGGTTCGATAGGGCTGGCGATCCAGTTGACTTACTATGAGCCGCGAGATCCCGCGAGAGCAGGGGGTTGACCATTTTTCTTAAGGCGGGAGCCGAGCGCTGGGGTTAACTGTTGTTCGAGAAAGGAGGCTGCAGGTTGGTTTTTGTGGTGAAGAGGGAAGAAGGGAATAGTTCTTCAGGTGGAAGTGGTTATTCCGATACTCTTGGCCATTTATTTATTCATTTTTTTTTATAAGCTCAGGGACACGAATCCACCAGAGACTGGGCTTTAAGTTGTTGTTACCTCAGAGAAAACGACCTGTAACCCTAGGCGAATTCGCAGTTCTCTTTTAGCTTTCTGTGAATCCTTAGAATCTGTTTGCAGTTAAATGATTTACATTGGCTTGAATGTATATTCCCCAACTGGTTGTTTCGTGACTATTTAATAAAATGAAAGGCTTAACAAACATGTTGACCCGGTTAATGGTTAATTGTGAGAAAAATGTGGATGCCTCGTTACTGTGCTTTCAACAGGTTTTAAGTTGCAAGCTAATGTTTGGGAAATGGGCGAAACTTCGTTTTGTAATAACTTGTTTCTTAGTAATAGTAGTAAAAGGAAAACCCACTGTCATCTTTGGTATAAAAGATCCCTCTCAATGAGTAGTAAGGTTTTGGAACTCATTTCAAAGCTGTTGCAGGTTCAACATACAGCTTCTAAAAATTGATTTAACTAAACTATTATACAGGTAGGTTAACTCTAAATGTCTGTTTGAAGAAACAGAAAGAGGAAACATTTTAGATTGGTATTGGCGAATAGTACCTGTGACTGAATCAAGGAGAATTGGTTGAGCATTTATTGTTCCCTTTACTGAATTGGGCACTGAAGAAAATACAGTGAATTTTAAAGTATGGTTCTTGCCCTCAGGAAATTTAAAACTTGGAGAATGAGAAAAAGAACTACATTTAAAAAATAACACCATTAATTCCCCCCTTGCTTTCCCTAGTGTTACTTTCTCCTGGTTTTGCGACTACCTCTCTGAGGCACTTTAAATATTTTTATTCTTAACTGTGCCCTCTGTGTTCCCAAACTCTCCATTTTCTTGTGTTGTTATTTGTCTCCTTGAACAGTCTTTTCCCCACGATGGACTTAGCTACTAGATATCCTGGGCACCTGGAGAAGGAAATGGCAACCCACTCCAGTGTTCTTGCCTGGAGAATCCCAGGGACAGAGGAACCTGGTGGGATGCCGTCTATGGGGTCGCACAGAGTTGGACATGACTGACGCAACTTAGCAGCAGCAGCAGCATCTTGGGCACCAAGGACTCACAAATGGATACCTTCAGCTTAGACCCTTTTAAGCAACAGCATCTTTGGGTGTCATGTGCTGAGTCACTTCAGTAGTGTCCAACTCTTTGCAACCCTATGAACTGTAGCACACCAGATCCCTCTGTCCATGGGATTCTCCAGGCAAGAATACTGGAGTGGATTGTCATTCCCTTCTCCAGGGGATCTTCCCGACCCAGGAATTGAACCCTTGTCTCTCATTTCTTATGGCTTCTGCATTGCAGGCAGTCATATAGGTACTTACGTCCCAAATTGACTTGGACATCTTTTCTGTTCCCTACTCCTATTGCCATATCTCTTCCCACCCATCTGGAACCTCTCATTCCCTATTTTAGATAATAGCACTCAGTTGCCCAAATCAAGAATCCATGTATACCCCTATATTACATTTCCTTCATTTCCTCTGTCCTGATATCAGATTTGATTAATTCATCTCCTTAAGGATCTCTCAACCCTAGCACCCCTTTTAATCTCCATTCTCACTGTCTTAATCTATCGGCTAATCATCATCTCTCCTAACTCATCTCCCTTGGACCACTGCAATAGGCTCTAGTTATATCCCACTCCAGTCCAACATCCATGTCTGTTAATAATTTTTCTAACATGAAAATATGATTACAATATTACCAAGCTTTTTTCAGGAGCTTCCCATCTCCTTCAGGACCTGGCCCCAGACTTAGTCTCATCTTCTACTCTTGCCCATTCACTCCACACTAGCTATATAGAATTCCTTGCTCATCTGTGTTTCTCCTAGGTTCTCTCAAGATCTGTTAGGTCTCAGTTGAATACTTATTTTATCCATGGAAACTTTCATAACTTCCTGAGACAGATTTGTCCTTCCTTCACCCTTTTTGGGTTTATTTATAACAATTATGTTGTACTATAGTTATTTCTTTGCAAATGTAACTGACAGAGCACTCTTGAAAAATAATTTGAACTATGCATAATAAAGACTCATACTATCTCCTTGCCTCCTTTCTAGATTGTAGAAGAATGCCCTTCAGTTTACCATGCTCGAGAATTTGACAAAACCATGACTGTACAGGTTTTTTAATTCTGTAACTTCAAACTTTCTGCTACTTCTTGGCATATTTAAGTACTGAGTTTTACGTGGTATGCTAGGTCACAAGTTAAGAGTCAAATGGGCAGTCTGAAGCAAACAGATGAAAAAAAGGAAAATTGACAGTGCACTGTATTTTAGGACAGGAGTTGCTCCCAAAAAACTTTGTAGTTAGAAATGTCACAGCATAAGTTTTAAATGTACTGCCTCTGAGAATTACTGTTTGTTCTCGAAGTGTATGTGTATACGTTTAATTCAGTAGTTATTTTATTGGGGAGACCTAAATTAATGAGGAAAAATCTCTGCACTTCTCACTGACTTGAGATCATGAAAGAAAAGATTTGGAATGCCAAAGACCACCTTACGTTGTTTGAATGAGGCTGAGCCAAAGTTTACGTCATCAGCACCACCACACTTACATGCCTCTTTATTATTCTGGAGTGATTATAATCCAGACTTTGGGAGATGTACCATCTTGTGGTTTTATTTACTCTATTCACTAATAAGTGGTAGAGGTAGCAGTATTCTATCCTGAGAAGCTGTCATCTGGTAGTTCCAGGAGGTAAACAACAGCTAAAGACATGGCAAACCATGAATGGCCTGGTTAGGATAAAGGAAAATACAGTATAGAGAAGTTGTAGCTAAATGGCTGTCTCAGGATTGGATGTGAGACTAACTCCTTTTTTCCTAATTGCATGAAGGAAATGTCAAGTTATCTTCTTAGTAAACTTCTAGAGAACAGGGACTATATTTTTTTGCTGAATTTCTAGGGCATAGCACAGTGCCTCGCATAGATATATAACAAATGTGTTCAGTGGATGGGCTGAAGAACTAGAAGTTCTGTTAATTTTTTAGAGAATAGAGATATCTGTGTGGACCAGAATTGTTGGGGAAAGCTGCTATGGGAGATCAGATATGAGCTTCAACTTGGAAGGTTCACGGGTAGGCATATTTGAAGGCACTGTGGAGGAGATATGACTATTCAAGAGCAAAGTTTTGGAAACAGGAATTAAAGCCAATGAAGGGCTATAATAGGAAGCCTTTTAAGTTCTTGAACAGGATGTTTAGTTTGGAATTATATACGGATTTGTAGGGGAAATTGTAGTGAGGCAAGAAGATGAGCTAAACCAGTATAATTCCAGAGAAACCTTCAGTGATGATGAGGCCAAGCAAAAAATCTAGTCATAATCAACCACTTCCTCTTTGACTTACATACCAATTTTTGTAACACCATCCTCGTACATGGCTTTTCTCCAACCTGTTTGGTTGTTCCCTTTTCAACCTGCTTTTCTCTTACACTTTCTAGATGATGGTGTTCCTTAGTGCCTGGCCCTAAGACCAGGTTTTATCCTCATGGTTTTAAATATATATTTTGCACACAACAGCCAAGGTAGCCTATTTTAAATGATGACATGTTACCCCCCTACTTAAAATTGTTCAAAGACTTACTATCTACATAAAATAAAATCCAAATAGACACCTAAAGGAGCTATTCTTCCCTCCCTAACAGCATCTCGTGCTATCAAGGATTTTGCACACTATTCCCTATACCTAGAACCCTGGTTTTTAATGGGGGGTGATATTGTCTCTCAAGGGACATTTGGCAAAGGCCAATACGTTGTTGACTGTCACAGGGTAGGAAGGGAGTGCTGCTACTGGTATCCAGTTGGGGTGAGGCCAATTCTAAACACCACACAACAGACAAGACAGTCACCCACAACAAAGAATTATATGGTTCAAAATGTCATTAGTGCCAAAGCTGAGACACCCTGACCTACAATGCCTTCCCCTGAGTCACCAAGTGGCTGACTCCTTTTCATCCTCTATACTCTAGTTTTAACTTTGTTTTCCTAGAAGTCATCTTTGACTTAGAACTTCCTACCTGTCTCTATCACAGTGTTCTGTGTACTCATCTCATACCACTTTTCACAACCTGTGATTATTTAGTTTATTTGTTTGTCTTTCTCACTAGAAAGCAGATCCAATGAAAAGCCTCTCTCCATCATTATTCTTTCTATAAAGGCTAATACAGGGGCACAGAGTAGGCATCAATAAAGAGTTATTTGACACCTGAATCTGGATCTACAATATGTCACGGAATGAAAATTTAATAATAAAGCTTTTTCTTCTTTTTTTCTGTAAAATTAAAATGTGCAGTTACTGAGAGAACAGATTGAAGACACCTGCAAGGAAGTTGTAATCACTCAGAGTGTCTTCTGGAAGTCAGCTGGTCTGAGGTCAGTATTCAGATATGCTCCACAAATACCCTTCCTTACTAAGTAGCTTCTCACAATCAGTACCAAAAGTAGAATCATACTATGGCCAATTTAACTAATGTCTGTGAAGTAAAGAGAATCAGTGAGGAAGGAAAAAAAGAAACAAGAATGAATAGTACCAAAAATCATATAAAATTATTTGATCAAACTAAGAAGTTTAGAAGACCTAATTTTTTAATAAGTGCATGTCTTTACTAAGCTGTTTCAAAACTGTATTTAGTAGTACCTGGTTAATATACATTTTAATTTTTTTCAATTAAGAAAATATGTACTGTGGACATATATTGCTTTGTCCTTTTCTGCTTTTACCAGTAATAATAGATCCATACCACTTAACCCCAGGATGGACATAACTCCATGTTGAGCATTTCATCATTTTCTGGCTCTGGTGATTAGTGTACGGTTGATTTGAGCTAATCAATATTCTTTCTCTGGAGTTTTCAAATTATTAATAAGAATTTACAGGAAAGTTCCTTTTTTTTCTCTGTGTACAAAGCTATAAAACTGTAAGCTCAGAGGTGCTTGTGGCAATGTGCCTTGTCATTTACAGTATCTGGTCTGAAAGAATAAGGCAACTTTGGAGGAGACGGGAAAGAGAAAAGTTCCTGAGGGTTCTCTAGCCTCTTATAAAATAGGTAATTCAGGAACCGAGTATTCACTAAATTCCTTAAAGCTCTGCAGCATGACCTTTTGTTAAACATCAGAAGGTCAAATTCAGTATCCATAGCATCTTAGCCAGCTCTTCCTTAGGCAAAACTTTACTGGCCTTACAGTCCAATCTTTCCATTAGCTAGTTAATCACATTGAGTGGTTTAACCAGTAACCTCCTTAATTTTGCTGACTTGTTGTCAGTTTAAGCAATTTCATTACCTTTGTTATTTCACTTTGAAACATCCTAATTTTCTTATCTGTAAAATTGGGATGAGAAATAATACTTATATATGATGTATTTTGATGTTCCGAGATAAAAGCAACTGTAAAGTCTTATACTGTGTTATTATGGCCATTAGTGTTGTTATTACAGTTACCAATACTGCTGTCATCAATGATAATATGTTGCTATAAGAACCTGTATATTGTTTTTCTTGCTATAATATGTATTTTATTATACTCTCAAAGATACACAAGGCTTTAGATTTCTTTTGATCCAGCCTCCTACTCACTAAAGGATTATCCTGGATAGTAGTTGTCCAACCTCTGTTCAAATACGGTAACAGCAGTAGAAAACTTGATGTTTTGTGAGACATCCTTTTCTTTTTAAGACTTCTTTAACCACTAAGAAATTTTCATCACGTGAGTTTAAATTCACCTTCTAGTTATTTCTATACACAGATAGGAACGGAGATCTATGTTCTCTTTTCCATAAGACACTACTGAACTTTGAACACATGTTTTGTGTTTTCTAGCTAAAAGTTCTCTCAAAAAATTTTTGAAGGCCTAGTAAAATATTAAACTAATCTGTTCATTCATTCATTCGTTCTACTTCACCTTATCCCACAAAGATTTAAAGTAAATTCTAAAAAATAAATTCTAACATATAAAACAATGGTCAAACATAAATAAGAAAAAGAATCAGAACCATGAGAAAGTAGAATATGAGTAAAATGTAAAGAGTGAAAACGAAAGAATAGAAATAAGCATGAGCCTATGGCTTAAGTTTGTTTGACTCTGATCTGAAATTATTAGTAAATATGATATTTAAGTTATCAGTGACAAGAAACATTTTTCTGTCATCATCTAAAATGCTCTTTCCTCTACGTTGGCCCTCATCTAAGAAGTCTCATAACTGTGTTCACTTACAATAGACTCATCCACATGTCCCTGGAAAATGCAGTAATAGGATTCATAATCCATGAAACTGACTTCAGGATGCAATTTTGTTGTCAACTTCTGGAAAAAATATGGTGACCAAAAAAAAACCAAACACAGTTCTGCAATTAGCATGCTTATCAGTTCAGTTCAGTTGCTCAGTTGTGTCCGACTCTTTGCGACCCCATGGACTGCAGCATGCCAGGCTTCCCTGTCCATCACCAATTCCTGGAGCTTGCTCAATCTCGTGTCCATCGAGTCCGTGATGCCATCCAACCATATCATCCTCTGTCATCCCCTTCTCCTGCCTTCAATCTTTCCCAGCATCAGGGTCTTTTCCAATGAGTCAGTTTTTGCATCAGGTGGCCAAAGTATTGGACTTTCAGCTTCAACATCAGCACTTCCAATGAATATTCAGGACTGATTTCCTTGAGAACTGATGGTCTGATCTCCTCGCAGTCCAAAGGACTCTTAAGAGTCTTCTCCAATACCACAGTTCAAAAGCATAAATTCTTTGGCACTCAGCTTTCTTTATAGTCCAAGTCTCACATCCATATGTGACTACTGGAAAAACCATAGCTTTCCCTAGATGGACCTTTGCTGACAAAGTAATGTCTCTGCTTTTTAGTATGCTGTCTAGATTGATCATAGCTTTTCTTCCAAGGAGCAAGCATCTTTTAATTTCATGGCTGCAGTCACCATCTACAGTGATTTTGGAGCCCAAGAAAATAAAGTCTGTCACTTTTTCCTTTGCTTCCTCATCTATTTCCCATGAAGTGATGGGACTGGATGCCATGATCTTAGTTTCTTGAATGTTGAGATTTAAGCCAGCTTTTTCACTTTCCTCTTTCACGTTCATCAAGAGGCTCTTTAGTTCCTCTTCACTTTCTGCCATATCTGAAGTTATTTCTGTTTCTCCTGGCAGTCTTGATTCTGGCTTGTGCTTTATCCACCCCGGGAATTTTACATGTTGTACACTCCACAGAAGTTAAATAAGGTGACAATATACAGGCTTGATGTACTCCTTTCCCAATTTGGAACCAGTCTGTTGTTCTATGTCCCGTTCTAACTGTTGCTTCTTGACCTGCATACAGATTTTGCAGGAGGCAGGTCAGGTGGTCTAGTGTTCCCATCTCTTGAAGCATTTTCCACAGTTTGTTGTAATCTACACATTCAAAAGCTTTGGTGTTTTCAATAAAGCAGAAGTAGATATTTTTCAGGAATTCTCTTGCTTTTTCTATGATCTAACGGATGTTGGCAATTTGATCTCTGGTTCCTTTGCTTTTTCTAAATCCAACTTGAACATCTGGAAGTTCATGGTTCACATACTGCTGAAACGTGGCTGGAGAATTTTGAGCATTACTTCGCTAGCATGTGAGATGAGTGCAATTGTGCAGTAGTTTGAGCATTCTTTGGCATTGCCTTTCTTTGTGACTGGAATGAAAACTGACCTTTTCCAGTCCCGTGGCCACTGCTGAGTTTTCCAAATGTGCTGGGATATTGAGTGCAGCACTTTCACAGCATCATCTTTTAGGATTTGAAATAGCTCAACTGGAATTCCATCACCTCCACTAGCTTTGTTTGTAGTGATGCTTCCTGAGGCCCACTTGACTTCACATTTCAGGATGTCTGACTCTAGGTGAGTGATCACGCCATTGTGGTTAGCTGGGTCCTGAAGATATTTTTGGTATAGTTCTTCTGTGTATTCTTGCCACCTCTTCCTAATATATTCTGCTTCTGTTAGGTCCATACCATTTCTGTCCTTTATTGAGCCCATCTTTGCATGAAATGTTCCCGTGATATCTCTGATTTTCTTGAAGAGATGTCTACTCTTTCCCATTTTGTTTTCATTTTTTTCTTTGCACTGATCACTGAGGAAGGCTTTCTTATTTTTCCTTGCTATTCTTTAGAACTCTGCATTCAAATCGTTCTATATTTCCTTTTCTCCTNATATCTCTGATTTTCTTGAAGAGATGTCTACTCTTTCCCATTTTGTTTTCATTTTTTTCTTTGCACTGATCACTGAGGAAGGCTTTCTTATTTTTCCTTGCTATTCTTTAGAACTCTGCATTCAAATCGTTCTATATTTCCTTTTCTCCTTTGCCTTTATCTTCTCTTCTTTTCATAGCTATTTGTAAGGCCTCCTCAGACAACCATTTTGCCATTTTGCATTTCTTTTTCTTGGGGATGGTCTTTATCCCTGTCTCCTGTACAGTGTCACAAACCTCCATCCATAGTTCATCAGGCACTCAGTCAGATCTAGTCCCTTAAATCTATTTCTCACTTCCACTATATNTCTGCAGAAGGCTACCTCGGCACACAGCCCGGACCTCGACACAAGGCTACCGAGGCACACAGGCCGGACCTCGGCGCAGGGCGACTGCGGCACACAGCTTTAACCTCAGAGAAGGGTGACCGCAGCACACATCCCAGAAATCTGTGCAGGGTGACAGCCTCACAGAGTCTGCAACTCGTTGCTAATCGACTGCAAAACACAGCCAAGACCTCGGGGCAGGGCGAACATAGCACAGAGCCCATACCTCGGCAATAGGTGACCGAGGCACACAGCCTGAAACTGAGTGAAGGGCGATCGTGTCACAAAGCCCAGAATTCGTCGATCGCCGACCACGGAGCACAGCTCCAACCTCAGCGCAGGGTGAAGGTTGCACACAGGCTGGAATTCAGCCCAGGGTGACAGCAGCACACAGCCTGGACCTCGGCGCAGGGCGACCGTGGCACATAGGCCGGACCTTGGGGCAGGGTGACTGCGGAACACAGGCCGGATTTCGGCTCAGGGCGACCGGGGCAAAAAGCCCGGACCTCGGCTCGGGGTGACCGCGTCACATAGCCCAAACCTCAGTGAAGAGCGACTGTGGCACACAGCTCGAAATCGTCGCCAGCCAACCGCAGAACACAGCCCGGACCTCGGCACAGGGCTACAGCGGCACACAGCCCGAACCTCTGTGAAAGGCGACAGCAGAACACAGCCCAGAAATCTGTGCAGTGTGACCATGGCACAGGGCATGGATCTCGTCGCTAGCCGATGGCAGAACACAGCCCGGACCTTGGCACAGGGTGACTACGGCAAACGGGTCTGACTTGTCACAGGGCGAGCAAGGCATACAGCCCGGACCTCCCCGAAGGGCGACTGAGGCACACAGCCAGAAACTCAGTGAAGGGCGACCGCATCACATAGCCTGCAACTCGTCGCTAGCCCCCCCCCACAGAACTCATTCCAGACCTTGGCACAGGGTGAACGCGGCACACAGCCCGGACCTCTGAGGAAGGCTACCTCGGCACACAGCCAGGAACACAGAACAGGGCGACCGTGGCACAAAGCCCAGACCTCGGCACAGAGGAAACGAGGCACAGAGCCCAGAACTCGTCGCAAGTCAAGGGCGGAACACAGCCTGGACTAGTCGCAGGGCAACCACGGCACACAGCCCGAACCACATGAAGAGCAACCGAGGCACACAGCACGCACCTTGGCGCAGGGCGACCTTGGCACACAGCATGGACCTCGGAAGATGGCGATGGTGGCAAACAGACCGGACTTTGGCGCAGGGCAACTGCGGCACACAGCTCGGACCTTGGCGCAAGGCTACCGCGGCAAACAGCCCGGAACTCGTTTCAAGGCTACCATGGCACACAGACCGGATCTCGGCACAGGGTGACTGCGGCACACAGCCCGAACCTCAGTGAAGGAAGACAGTGGCACACAGCCCGGAAATCTATGCAGTGAGACGGGTAAAGAGCTCGGAACTTGTCGCTAGCNCTACCATGGCACACAGACCGGATCTCGGCACAGGGTGACTGCGGCACACAGCCCGAACCTCAGTGAAGGAAGACAGTGGCACACAGCCCGGAAATCTATGCAGTGAGACGGGTAAAGAGCTCGGAACTTGTCGCTAGCCGACCACAGAACACAGCCCGGACCTCGGTGCAGAGCACCCATGGAAATTAGGACGGAACTCATCTCCAGCCGACGGCGGAACACAGCACGGACATCGGCACAGGGCGACCGCGGCACACAGGCCGGAACTCGGCGCAGGATGACTGCGGAACAGAGCATGGACCTCGGCTCAAGGCGACTGTGGCACACAGCCCGAACCTCAGTGAAGGGTGACCTCGGCACACAGCCCAAATATCTGTGCAGGGCAACCGTGGCACAGAGCTTGGAATTCATAGCTAGCCAACCGTGAAACACAGCCCGGACCTCCGAACTGGGCGACCGCCTCACACAGGCTGGACTTCTGCGCACGGAGAGCGTGGCACACAGCCCAGACCACAGCGCAGGGCGACCACGGCACACAGCCCGAATATCAGTGCAGGGCGACTGTGGCACACAGCCCAGATCTGGTCACCATCCCACCACGGAACACAGCCTGGAATTTGACGCAAAGCTACCGCAGCACACAGCCCGGAATTTGGCGCAGGTTGCCCACAGCACACAGCCCGATCCTCAGTGAAGGCTGATCGCGGCACACAGCCTGGAAATCTGTGCAGGGCGACCGTGGCAAAGAGCTCAGAACTCGTCATTAGCCAACCGCGGAACACAGCACAGACCTTGGCACAGGGTGACCGCGGCACACAGGTCGGACCTCGGTGAAGGNAAGGCTGATCGCGGCACACAGCCTGGAAATCTGTGCAGGGCGACCGTGGCAAAGAGCTCAGAACTCGTCATTAGCCAACCGCGGAACACAGCACAGACCTTGGCACAGGGTGACCGCGGCACACAGGTCGGACCTCGGTGAAGGGCGACCACAGAACACAGCCCGAACCTCAGTGAAGGGCGACTGCAGCACACAGCACGGAAATCGAAGCCAGCCAACTGCGGAACACAGCCCGGACCTCGGCGCAGGGTGACTGCAGAACATAACCCAGAAATCTGTACAGGGAGCCTGGAGCACAAGCCGGTAACTCGTCACTAGCCGACCACAGAACACAGCCCAGACCTTGGCCCAGGGCGACCACAGCAAACAGGCCGGACTTCGGCACAGGGTGACCATGGCACACAGCCCGAACTTTGGCAAAGGGTGACCGTGGCACACTACCCGAAACACAGTGAACGGTGACCGCGGCACACATCCAGTAAATAGTTTCTAGCCGAAAGTGGAACACAGCCTTGATTTTGGCACAGGGCGACCACGGAACACAGGCCGGACCAAGGCACAGGGCGACCATGGCACACATCATGGACGTCGAGCATGGCGACCACTGCACACAGCCTGAACCTCNCATTAAAAGACTCTTTCAAACATATGTAATTTATTTCTTTACTTTTGGATGTTGCTATAAACTTAAAACATTTGTCCCTCTCCAAAAGCATAAGTTAAATCCTGCTTAATGTGAGAGTATTTAGAGGTGGGCCCTTTGGATAATTACTAGATCATAAAATTGTTATGAAGAGACATTAGAGAATTCTCTCAACCCTTCTGCCATGTGATGACACAGGAAAAAGATGGCCATCTAGGAATGAGGTAGTGGAACTCACCAGATATGGAGTCTGTCTGCAGCTTAATCTTAGATTTCCTAGCCACTAAACTTGTGAAAAATGTTTATTATTTAATCCTTCTACTATGGTGTCATGTAATTGCAGTCCAAATCAATTAAGAGATATATTAATTAATTTTCATATTTGTGTATTTTTTTCAAGCAATGAGATAAATATCTTCATTAACTACCTCTGTTTATTGATCTATAAGCTCCCTGAAGTCAAGAAAACTTATGTCATTCTCTGTTTCTCACNGGGGGGGGGGGGGGGGGGGGGGGGTCCGGTACTGTTTCTTCATTAGTGTGCCTGTGTGTGTGTGTGTATAAACGTGTACCTGTGCACGTGTGCACCGGAGAGGGTGTGCGCATGCGTGTGGTGCCTTTCTTTTTGGACGCGGACAGACACAGCCCTGAATCCATCTACCGAGGCCAGTGTCTCTGGCTCCGCGGGCTCTCGCCAGCCGTCCCCGCGTCCCCACCCTCAAGGCATTTTGCTGGTGTATTTTGCAGGTGCTGCCCTCCCCTCAATCATCCCCCACTTCCTTTCCCAACCCCCTTCTTTTTGGAAGTTGTAAAAAAAAAAAGATGAAACAGCCAGATGTGAGCCCAATCTCATCAGTAATCCATAAAAAAAAAAAAAGCCAAGCATTCCCCGCTCATCGCTCATGCTTTATGAAAAGTTAAAATTAAATCAGGGCAGCGTTATTAAGCTAAGTGATTTTTGCTGGATTCGGATGAATTCCTGTGTGTGCCACATCGTTTGCTGGAAATGTGCCTGGGGTGCCCTGGGCTCTGAACGCACATCCACCAGCTATTAGTGGAAATGGATCTGCTTGCAATGGGGCACTTGAGGTTTTCCAGCCCCGGGACACCAGCTCTGTAGGCAGAACCCTGCAGCCCGCGGGGCTCTGGGTCCTCTGGTCCCCACCACTGTTAACCACAGGCGACGGAATCAGGAAAAGGGAAGAGATGAAGTTGCAGATGGCGTGGCCCTGCAGTGATGGGTATGAATTCCAGAGGGACAATCACAGGGGAACCTCTTCTTTCCGGGGGTCCAGAAAGGTCAGGGATGGAGGCAGTGAGAACACTGAGGTCTGGAGATGCTGTGAACTAGAATTGTCGATCCTGTTCTCACCCACTAGACAGACACTGGGAAACACCAGGCTAGCTCTGGGAGTGGCTTCCGAGGAGGCCCATGGAGCTGAGGATGTTTATAGTCATTCACCTGCCTCCTGGCTTTCTTTCCTTTTGAGAAGGGGGTTAGTTGGTCCGGCATTCTAAAATCCAAACATTTGTTGAGAAGACTGACGATCAGCCAGCCAGTGGGTTGGAGAAGGAAAGTTAGCTTCTTTCAGGGCTCAGACTACATGAGAAGTCTGGGACTGAGTCTCCGCTTTATACCTGGAGGCTGTGTGGCTTTAGGTGACTTACTTTCTAACTTCCAGTTTCCGTCTGAATCTCAGGACAGTAAGTACGACGTCATTCCTCCTAGGTCTGTTGCTGGGGAGAGATGAGCTATGTATTTCAGTCACCCAATTGGGGTTCACCCTGGAAATGATGTTGGGTCAGTGGTCGTCACGCATCCTCTGTGGACTCTGGAGGAGAGAGGCCTGGGTCCCTGGCAGGGTTGCCCTGGGGAACAAGTTCCTGTCCTGGCTGGACCGCCCCTCTGCACTAGGCCCCCTTCCTCTCTGCCCCAGACCTGCCTGGGTCTCCTTTCTACAGCAGTGCAGGTGGAATAATGGGGGACATTTATTTGAAGGACACGTTTTCTGAGGGGTGTCAGTCTTGGTGTGTATCGGCACAGTTGACTCTGCATTCACAACTCCCTTTTTGTCTTGGACTTTCCTGTGTGAAACACTGTTGAAGCTCAGAAATGGGAGAAAGTGGCCTTTGTCACTCTTGCTGTGAGGCATGGTGAACTTGAGAATTCAAAAAAAGCTTGATTCTCTGAGCCTTCCCTTTTGCCAAGAGATATCCACACACAAACCTGACGTTTTTTACAGGAATCTTGCGTCAAAATTTTCCCAATATGATTTAATTTCACATTTTTTTTTTTTTTTTGCCTGACCCTGTTCAGAATCCATTCAGTAAAATTCTGTGCGGTGTGAATGTCACTCTTATTTAAAGAGCTGACGTACTAAATAGAGGAAGAATTTCAGTAAGTGTTTCAATGAAAGTGCTCGGGATTTTATATTTTTAGGAAGTCAGTTCGTCATATATAAATATTGGAATATCATATCATCCAAATCAGGCTCAGTGCATTTTCAATTTCTGATATGTTGTGACATATAGTTCAGTTTTTGACAAATGCAATTTGGTAGACTTTTTACAGCTACCTCCTAACATGCTGGGGGCTGTCTCTATATTTGCTCGAATCCAACTTACACCATCATGGTGTGTAAGAATATCAGTCACTTGGGCAAGTCACAACCCACTGCAGTCATAGAGATGAAAAATTTAGAATTGAGACGCTGCACCCTTGTGTCACCTGTGTGACCTGGGGTCATGACGTCATCCCCAACTCATGGCTGCCAGGAACTGTGACGAGTGCTGTTGCAGGGAAAAGCCAGTTCTGACTCTGTGTTGGAAGTGTTTCTTTCGCTTGCTTTTCACGGCTTCTGTGACTATAATCAGAATGAATGGCCTGCCTCAGAGAACCCTGTACCTCTGCCTGACTGTTAAAGTGCCTTTGTTCAGGACACTGTGCACCTGTAGATGGCTGCAGGAAGGAAGAAATTTAAGGCGTCCCCTGCCTGAGACTTGCCATTCTGGGAGATATTTATAAGATTCACGACCTTTTCACTTTGCTCCCTTCCTCCTCCCTCCCCCATCTCTATTCTGCCAAAGGACCTGGCACAATAAGATGGTTATTTTGAGATGCTAGTCCGCCACCTTCTCGGTCTGTATTCCATGCCTCAACACCTCATCTCTCGGGTTCATTGACCTGGATTCATTAGCCTATCATGTGGCCAAGCAGAGTGATCTTGGACTCCGTCACAGTAACCAGGTCCACGGAGTAAGTGTGAACTTGACCTCTTTTGCCCTTGCAAAAGATGTTCAGCCATCATCTTGGTCACTAAAGTTGACCTTCCCAGCAGCTAGATGGTAACAACTTGGAGGTGTTGCCAGCATGGCACATCTGAGGGCCACCCCACCTGACTGCCCCCCCACCTCCGATTTATTTTTCTCAAGTTTTCTCCAGTTTCTTCTGAAATGCAAACATTTTCAGATCTGTAAGAGTTTAGTGCTGTGTTTTATCTGTGGGCCTATAGCCAGTGCAGAAGTGGGAGAAGGGGAAACTCTTAAAGGGGAAATCAATTTCAACAGAGCTGATTTTCTAGACACTGGCAGTTAGACAAGTGCCTTTCCATCCAGGGTGAAGGGGGCCAGACTTATTGAGCCTGGGACAACACAACTCAGGTTTAGTCCATCCAAGCAAAAGTCAGATGCATTCATTTGCTGGCAGGTCATAAACAAGGCATGCAACCCTAAGCCATGCACAGATCTTCTGTATGCTGGAATTGTGCCAGTCGTGAGAGATACAAATAAAATATGAGTAAAAATATATCCCCATTTTCCAGGACTTTATGATCTAATTGTTGAACAAGTAATAATGTGTGCTATTTACTTTATAGAGGTAAATGCTGTCATAAAAGTAAAAGTGTGTGTGTGTGTGTGTGTGTGTGTGTGTAATCTTTAAATGGATACTAGATCATGGGTATTGATGGTAGACAGCTTTACTTTGATTTCTGACATAATAAAATGATTTTTACAAGGTTTTCCATCATTGGTATCTCAAAATCACATTATTCTGATGAATTTTGGAGTTTCCTATGTTCTCTTGCTTCAGTGACGGTCACTAGGTGGATGTCTCAGGGCTCTAGCTCCAGTCTAGTTCTTGGTCTGAGACACTTTAGTGCATTTTGTTACCTGCTGGGCATTTTCTCTTAGAAACTTTATAGGGTATTTTTGGTGTTGTTGTGCTGAGTGTTCGTTGCTGAGCACGGGATTTCTCTAATTGTGCTGAGTGGGGGCTGCTCTTTGCTGTGGTGTGTGGGCCTCTCATTGGGGTGGCTTCTTTTGTTGCAGAGTACAGGCTTGAGGCACATGGGCTTCAGCAGTTGCAGCACATGGGGTCACTCAGATGGTAGCTCACAGGCTCTAGAGTGTGAGCTCAGTAGTTATGGCGCATGTGAAATCTTCCTGGACCAGGGATCGAGCCCATGTCCCCTGCATCTGTAGGTGGTTTCTTATCCACTGTACCACCGGGGAAGTACTCCGTAGGAATTTTTTTAAATGTATGTATTTAGTTGAGGCACACAGGTTCTTTAGTTGCAGCATGTGGGACCTAGTTCCCTGATGCGGGATCGAACCTGGGCCCCCTGGATTGGGAGTGTGGAGTCTTAGCCACTGGACCACCAGGGAAGCCCCTCCATATGAACTTAAACTCACCCAGTTGTACGTAACTGTTACCTCCGTCCGCTCGCAGCCTCGCCTCCCACCTCCTCTGGGGTTGCTCTGGCCGCAGTGAGTGGCACCCCATCTGAGCCAGTGCCAGGGGCTGGTTCTTGACTCATTCCTTTTCTTCGACCACTTCTTTCAAAGACCTTCAACAGATTCTATTTCCTACTGATTCTGTTGTACCTTCATTTCCTCCAAATTTTCTTCCACTGCTGGCGTGGCCACCCCCCGCCCCCGCCCCTCCTGACTTTCCACATGGTTTTATACACACCGTCCTAACCTGTTTCCTATTTGCTGGCTTGGTCCTTCTTACGCGGTGGTGAGAGCAACACAGATCTGATCACCTAACTGCCCTACCTCAGCTCCTCTGAAGTCCGTGCTGTTCTTGGGAAAGAATCTAAGCTGTGGCATCACTGTCTGGTGTCTTTACTCCTTCCTTTTCCAGGTTTATCTCTTGCTTGTGTTCTGGACCCCAAATGATCTCTGTGCCAGCTGAATGGTTTCCTGTTCCTCAAATTCAGCCTGTTTCCAATGCCCAGCCCTTTGCATGGCCTAGTCTTCTTATCCGGGATGGTCTCCTCTCTGCCCTGATTCACCCACGTGTACATACAGAGCATGTGACCCTGTGCCGGGTCCTGGCCTGAGGCCTGGGGGCATGAAAGACACTTGGTTCCTTTCCCTGTAGGGTCTGGAACTAGTTCAGGGGGCCAATGATAACGTGAATATGTAAATGGCAATGGTGATAAGTAAGGGAAGAGGGAGGACAAGAGTGTGAGAAGGGCCTGATTTAGATCAAGGTGGTGGTTACAGAGGGCTTCCTGGAGGCAGTGAGGAGGCTGAGACCTGTTCTTCAGGGTCTTTCTCCCACCACTTTCTCTAGGAATCTTCTCCTGGCTTCCTAGTTGTGGGTATCGTGACTTCCTAGGGCTCACATAGCACCGCCCACTTCCCTCTGAGATTTTTGGTTATTATATTGGAAAATCAGCCCTACATCTTTAGATTGTCAGCTTCATGAGGGAGGGGTCAGAGCCTGGTTTCTGCATCCTTATTTCCAGGCACAGTAGTTGCTCATGAATATCTCTTGATGGTTTAGGGGGGAGTTGGAAGCTCTTACCAGTCACAGGAGGGAAACAGTAGCCTGCGTTTTCTGCCAAAATTCTCCATAGGCTGAGACAATTCAGGAGCTATTATCCTAATGTTCGAGGTGGCCAATCCATATCTCCAGGGCCCTATGGCACTCGACCACAGCTCTTCACAGAGCTTCCTGGGTGGTCCTGGGAGCAAGCAGAGGGAGATACTGCCCATTGTGGTGATGTCATGATGCAAAGGATTATCATTTCCCTTTGAAAAGACCTAAGATGATATTGGACATTGTTATAAAGTGGAAATATGTCTGTCCTAATCAATGCATTTCTTATGCCTGTAAATTCTGTAGTGGGGGGTGGATGTGCAGTGTGTCAAAGTGACTCTTTGACTGCTGGCTGACATCTGGGTTCTGTTTGGCTCCCCGTCCTGTGATGGATCCCCCAGCCTCATCTCGAGCTGGTACTCAACTCACACCAGTGATCCATTTCTTTCAGATTGGAACATCTCTGGGCGAAAGGCTTTGGCTTTTAACTTTTTATTTTATTCTGGAGTAGAGTTGATTAACAATGTGTTAGTTTCAGTTCAGTTCAGTCGCTCAGTCGTGTCCGACTCTTTGTGACCCCATGAATCGCAGCACGCCAGGCCTCTCTGTCCATCACCAACTCCTGGAGTTTACTCAGACTCATGTCCATCAAGTCAGTGATGCCATCCAACCATCTCATCCTCTGTCGACCCCTTCTCTTCCCACCTTCAATCTTTCCCAGCAATGAGGTCTTTTCAAATCAGTCAGTTCTCCGCCTCAGGGGGCCAAAGTATTGGAATTTCAGCTTCAGCATCAGTCCTTCCAATGAATATTCACGACTTATTTCCTTTAGGATGGACTAGTTGGATCTCCTTGCAGTCCAACGGACTCTCAAGAGTCTTCTCCAACACCACAGATCAAAAGCCTCCATTCTTCAGCACTAAGCTTTCTTTATGGTCCAACTCTTGCATCCATACATACATGACTACTGGAAAAACCATACCCTTGACTAGATGGACCTTCGTTGGCAAAGTAATGTCTCTGCTTTTGAATATTCTTTNATCAAAAGCCTCCATTCTTCAGCACTAAGCTTTCTTTATGGTCCAACTCTTGCATCCATACATACATGACTACTGGAAAAACCATACCCTTGACTAGATGGACCTTCGTTGGCAAAGTAATGTCTCTGCTTTTGAATATTCTTTCTAGGTTGGTCATAACTTTTCTGCCAAGGAGCAAGCGTCTTTTAATGTCATGGCTGCAGTCATCATCCGCAATAATTTTGGAGCCCCCAGAAATAAAATCAGCCACTGTTTCCACTGTTTCCCCATCTATTTGCCATGAAGTGATGGGACCAGATGCCATNGGCACAGAGCCCAGAAATCTGTGCAGGGTGACCACGGCACAGAGCCCAGAACTCATCGCTAGCCGACGGGGGAACACAGCCCAAATTTCGACGCAGGGTGACTACGGCTATCAGGCCGGCCCTTGTCACAGGGCGACCAAGGCACACAGCCCGGACCTCGGCAAAGTGCAACCGAGGCACACAACCCAAAACTCAGTGAAGGGCGACCACGTCACACAGCCTGGAAATTGCTGCTAGCCGACCGTGGAACACAGTCCGGAACTCGGAGAAGGGTGACCGTGACACACAGGCCGGACCTCGGTGCAGGGTGACCGCGGCACATAGGCCGGACCTCGGTCCAGGGCGACTGTGGCACACAGGCCGGACCTTGGTGCAGGGCATCTTCAGAACACAGGCCGGACATCGGCTCAGGGTGACCATGGCACATAGCCTGGACCTGAGCACAGGGGGACCACGGCACACAGCCCGAATCTCTGGAGAAGGCTACCGCGGCACACAGCCCAGAACTTGGCAGAGACGAACTGTGGCACAGAGCCGGGAAGAGGTCGCAAGCTGAGGGTGGAACACAGGCCAGACCTGGGCACAAGGCGACCGCAGCAAACAGCCCAGATCTGGGGAGATGGTGACCGCAGCACACAGCCCGGAACTCGAGCAGGGTGACCGCGGCACACAGCCTGAACATCGGCACAGGTCTACCGCAGCACACAGCCCGAACCTCTGTTAAGTGTGACTGCAGCACACAGCCCAGAATTCTATGCAGGGCGACCGCGGCACAGAGCCCAGAACTCATTGCTAGCCAACGGTGGAACACAGCCTGAACCTCGGCACAGGGGGACTACGGCAAATAGGCCTGAACTTGTCGCAGGGCGAACAAGGCACACAGCCCAGACCTCAGCGAAGGGCAACTGAGGAACACAGACTGAAACTCAGTGAACGCGACCACGTCACACAGCCTGGAACTCGTTGCTAGCCGACCGCGGAACACAGTTGGGAACTCGGAGAACGGTGAGCGTGGCACACATGCCAGACCTCGGAGCAGGGCGGCCACAGCACACAGGCCGGACCTTGAGGCAGGGTGACTGTGGCACATAGGCCGGACCTTGGGGCAGGGTGACTGTGGCACACAGCCCAGACCTTGGCGCAGGGCGACCACGGAAAACAGGCAAAACCTCGTCGCAGAGCGACCAAGGCACACAGCCCAAACATCAGCGAAGGGCGACTGTGGCACACTACCTGAAACACAGTGAAGGGCGACCGTGGCACACAGCCAGTAACTCGTTGNGCAGGGCGACCACGGAAAACAGGCAAAACCTCGTCGCAGAGCGACCAAGGCACACAGCCCAAACATCAGCGAAGGGCGACTGTGGCACACTACCTGAAACACAGTGAAGGGCGACCGTGGCACACAGCCAGTAACTCGTTGCTAGCCAAACATGGACACAGCATGGATTTTGGCACAGGGCAACCGCGGAACACAGGTCGGACCGAGGCACAGGGCGACCGTGGCACATATCAATGACATCGAGCAGGGCGACTGCAGCACACAGCCTGAACATCAGTAAAGGCTGACCGCGGCACACAGCCCGAACCTCAGTGAAGGGCCACCGCAGAACACATCCCAGACCTTGATGCACAGCCACCCTGGCACACAGCACGAACGTCGACTGAAGGCGACCACAGCACACAACCTGGAACTTGGGGCAGGGCAACTGCGGCACATAGTGGGAACCTCTGTGAATGGTGAATGCGGCACACAGCCCAGAACTAGTCACTAGCTGACCACAGAACAGAGCACAGACTTCGGTGAAGGGCAACAGTGGCACACAGCCCGGACCTCAACACAGGGGGACCACGGCATGCAGTCCGGACCTATGGAGAAGGTTGCCACGGCACACAGCCCCGACCTTGGCAAAGAGAAACTGCTGCACAAACCCGGGAACAGGTCGCAAGACAAGGGTGGAACACAGGCCGGACATCGGCACAGGGCGACCGCGGCACACAGCCGGGACTTCAGCACAGAGGGAATGCAGCACAGAGCCTGGAACTCATCACAAGACGAGGACTGAAAACAGCCTCGAGCTTGGCACAGGGCAACCTCAGCACATAGCCTGAACTACAGAGAAGAGCGACCGAGCTACACAGCATGGACCTCGTCGCAGGGTTACCCTGGCACACAGCACCGACCTCGGGAGATGATTACCGTGGCACAGAGACCGGACATCGGCACAGGGCAACTGCGGCACACAGGCCGGACCTCAGCACAAGGCTACCAGGGCACACAGCCCGTACCTCGGTGCAAGGCTAACATGGAANACACAGCACCGACCTCGGGAGATGATTACCGTGGCACAGAGACCGGACATCGGCACAGGGCAACTGCGGCACACAGGCCGGACCTCAGCACAAGGCTACCAGGGCACACAGCCCGTACCTCGGTGCAAGGCTAACATGGAATACAGACAGAACCTCAGCGCAGGGTGACCGCGGCACACAGCCCGACCCTCAGTGAAGGGAGACCACAGCACACAGCCCGGACCTAGGCACAAGGCTACCACAGCACACAACCCGGAACTCAGTTCAAGGATACTGAGGCACACAGGTCAGAACTCGTCACAGGGTGACCGTGGCACACAGCATGGACTTCAGCACAGGGGACAATGGCACTCAGCCCGGACCTCGGGACAGGGCGACCGTGGCACACAGCCCGGACACAAGTGGAGGGTGACTGTGAAACACAGCCCAGTCCTCGAAGTAAGGCTACCGCAGGACACAGCCCAGACCTCAGCACAGGATGCCCCTGGAACACAGCCTGAATCTCAGTGAAGGCTGACCGCGGCACACAGCCCAGAAATCTGTGCAGGGCAACAGAGCTCAGCACTCATGGCTAGCCAACCGCAGAACACAGCACGGACCTTGGCACAGGGCAACCGCAGCACACAGGCTGGATCTCTGTGCAGGGCAACCGTGGAACATGTTGAGACCTAACAGAAGCCATGACAAGCTTCAAGGACTAAAGTAAGAAAAAGTTACAATCACGGGAAAAGTTGGGTCACTGCCCAGAAGGGGCTGAGATTATCATCCCCCCAACCTTGAGACTCAGACAGTCAGCATATTCCCTGTAGCCTGGTTAGAACCAGCCCAGATAACACGAAACGTCCCTAAGCAAGCCCGCATGCGCAAAAACTAACCAATTACTATATGCCAAAAAAGCCTTACGTCCGCACACGCGCATTGTATAACCAATCAACATATGTCNTGATGCTTTTGAACTGTGGTGTTGAGGAAGACTTTTGAGAGTCCCTTAGACTGCAAGGAGATCCAACCAGTCCATTCTGAAGGAGATCAACCCTGGGATTTCTTTGGAAGAAATGATGCTAAAGCTGAAACTCCAGTACATTGGCCACCTCATGCGAAGAGTTTACTCACTGGAAAAGACTCTGATGCTGGGAGGGATTGGGGGCAGGTGAGAAGGGGACGACCAAGGATGAGATGGCTGGATGGCATCAGGGACTTGATGGACGTGAGTCTGAGTGAACTCCGGGGGATGGTGATGAACAGGGAGGCCTGGCGTGCTGCGATTCATGGGGTCGCAAAGAGTCAGACATGACTGAGCGACTGAACTGAACTATGATTGAAATCCTGCTAAAAAAATCTCTGGCCTAGAAAGCAGTATTGTAAAGAGAACCACCCACTTTTGATGAAAGAGGATCTTGACAATGTTAAATTTGACCTGACCCTGTGCTTTCTCAATAGGATGGTTTAGAAAGTGACGGTTAAAAAATTCCCTCATCTTTGTGTGTCCTGAGAAATGGTTCTTAGATGTATTCATTCCTTTCTTCAATTAAACCCACCTCTACTCTTCCTCTGTGAGTTTGTTGTTACATAAATCCCCAAATTTTATCCCTCTTCTTTGAGACTTTTCTGGTCAAGGTGACCCTCAAATTGACTAAGTTTAGACATTTTTCTTCCCAACTATAGGCCTCTGATTTCCTTTTTCTTAGGGCATTTATTTTAGAAAACTTTCAATTGTAAGACCTTTCTGTGCTCGTTTGAACTATAAACTTTCCTGCAGCCTCTTGCTAACTTTATGACCTAGAAAATCTTTTTCAATGACCTGGTGGTCAGTCATCCCCTTGAAATGTAACCATCAAGAAAGACAGTGCCTCTCTCTCCCAGTCTCTGTGGGAAGTAGGAGCCTAACTGTGGTAAGTGCCAATTTGTCAAGAGTTGGTCTGATCACACTCATCAACCTTCTAAGCTCTTCCACAGTCCTTTTCAACTAATGTCACTCCAGTGTTTAAAAAAACAAAAACAAAACAAACAAAAAAAATCTCCCACCTTTTTGTGGACAAATACTGTTTGATTCCAGTTATATGAGGTACCTAGAATAGTCAAACTCATAGAGTCAGAAAGTATGTTTGTGGCTGCCAGAGCTAGAAAGGGGGTGGGGGGCATGGTGGGAAGCGATGGGAAGGGGAACAGGGACTTAGTGTTTAATGGGGACGGAGTTTCAGTTTAGCAAAGTGAGAAATTGGGAGATGGATGATGATGAGAGTTACATCACAATGTGAATATACTTAGTGCCTGTACACTAATGAACTGTAGAGTTAAATGTGATTTAAATAGTATGGTTTATATTATGTGACTTTTATCTCAATAAAAAAAAAAAACTCCCATTTCTTGTCTCAGTGGACTCGAGTTCAATCTCTATTCCTTATCACAATAGTCTAAAAGTCTTTTCTGCCTGTTTAATTCCATCTGGTGTAATTTCTCTTGAACATTACACATTAACAAACATACACTTTATTGAAATAATTTGAATAAAACTACCTCCATAACTAGCATGTTTGTCTTTCCTGACTTCCATGATTCTGGAAAGAAGTGTTTATATATAAAATTGTAGGTATAGATTTGGGAAGGTTGGGGTTTCCCCGGTGGCTCAGATGGCAAAGAATCCGTCTTCAATGCAGGAGACCTTGGTTCAATGCCTGAATTGGAAATATCCCCTGGAGAAGGGAATGGCAACCCATTCCAGTATTGTTGCCTGGAGAATTCCACGGACAGAGGAGCCTGGTGGGCTACAGTCCATGGGGTTGCAAAGAGTCAGACATGATTGAGTGACTAACACACACAAACACACAGAAAATGGAAGGAAATCTGCAGTTAGGCAGTGATAGATCTAAGAAAGTCTAGAGCTTTATTCCTTTCTCTTGATACCTGCACCTTCCATCTGAAGCTGAGACTTTAACTCTTTGGGGCTTTTAGATATCCCTTTTATGATCAAGTTTTGTTGAATTTCAATCAACCCTTAGTGCTCCAGAATAAGAAGTAAAACTAAAAATATTTCACCTGAATAGTTTAAATGACAAAATGTGGGATATATGATACAAATTTTTAATAACTCCATTTGCTGGATCACTCTCTTCAATTATTTGTAATGCCTCTTTAGAGACAGAGCATAAACAAGTCTTCAAGAAATGTGTGAAATAAATGTAATCAAATTAAACACACATTTTCTTCTCTTTTAAAAAAATACATATACACAATGGAGTATTAGCCATTAAAAAGAATACATTTGAATCAGTTCTAATGAGGTGGATGAAACTGGAGCTGATTATACAGAGTGAAGTAATCCAGAAAGAAAAACACCAATGCAGTATACTAACACATATATATGGAATTTAGAAAGATGGTAATGATAACCCTGTATGCGAGATAGCAAGAGAGACACAGATGTATAGAACAGTCTTTTGGACTCTGTGGGAGAGGGAGAGGGTGGGATGATATGGGAGAATGGCACTGAAGCATGTATAATATCGTATATGAAACAAATCGCCAGTCTAGGTTCAATGCAGGATACAGGATGCTTGGGGCTGGTGCACAGTGATGACNCATATATATGGAATTTAGAAAGATGGTAATGATAACCCTGTATGCGAGATAGCAAGAGAGACACAGATGTATAGAACAGTCTTTTGGACTCTGTGGGAGAGGGAGAGGGTGGGATGATATGGGAGAATGGCACTGAAGCATGTATAATATCGTATATGAAACAAATCGCCAGTCTAGGTTCAATGCAGGATACAGGATGCTTGGGGCTGGTGCACTGGGATGACCCAGAGGGATGGTACGGGGAGGGAGGTGGGAGGGGGTTTCAGGATGGGGAACACGTGGTGGATTCATGTTGATGTATGGCAAAACCAATACAATATTGTAAAGTAACTAGCCTCCAATTAAAATAAATAAATTTATCATAAGAAAAATAAAAAGAGTACTTTCTGTTAACACTTAAATGGTTGTCTTTCTCTTAGCCAAACAATTAATATGAAAGCTGTCCTCTGTACAGTCTCTTGAAAAGTTTCTTCATTAGAGTTTTAATAACCAAATATTCAGGGAAGCACAATTCAATTTCCCATATAATCTGAGAACATTTCTCAGTTTCTGAGGGAAAATATTCACTGATATTTTCTTGCCCTTTCTACTTCCTCTGTTACAATCACCACGATGATTATAATCACCTTCTCTCTTTCCTTACTGTACAAAAGATATTACTATTCTGTTTACTTACATTTACCTTGTATGTATTTTAAAAAAAAAAAAAAGTAATTCCTCAGTGTCCAGGAATTCAGGAAAATACTATAGGGCAGGAAATGGGGGTTTCTTGACTTCACCATGTGACAAATAGCTTTATCTATGAACTTACAGATTTGGTAACAAGTGTGCTGATTCTAATAAGCCTTACTTTTTACTCCCAGGAGATCATTTATGTAGATTTACCAAAGAGAGGTAGAAAGTACATGAGGTAGTCTCCAGTCTTTATATTTTGCACTGTATCATGGGAATATCTCTATGATTTCTCCCTTACCAGATACATTATTAAGCAAATGAAGTCCACCTTAAGTGTCCTAGATAAGTGGGAGAAAAAAAAAAAAAGGATGTCACAGTCATTTCAGACAAAGTAGACATAAAACTGGTCATGTCTTGAGGAGTACTTGCCAGGCCATGTCCGCAAGGTTTGATGAAATACAAATTTATTTCTATTCTATTGTTCTAAGACTGGCAAAGGGGGTTAGGAATTTCCATTTATGCTGAAATCATTAATACAATTCAAAGAGACCTTAAAACAGAGCCACGAGAATTCAGTGGAAATAATGCTGGATGATTATTTAATCTATCTTAAATGGAAAATAAAAACACTGTTACAAACCCATTTGACAAATGGCTCTTAGAGTTCTGAACCTTCTAAATATATAGCTTGTACATTATGAAAATACGCAGAAAAGAGCTTCCCTTGATATTCAGCCTAGGGTTCTCCTAAAACATACATCCATTTTCAAATCCCACAAATCAGTTAACTCTGAAAGACTTTTAATGGTTCTTATCAGACCATTTTCTCTTCCTCACCTCCTGACAACCCAGCCTTCAACAGTGGTTTGGCCTCTGCCCCAGTAGGTCATGTGACCAGCTCTTACAGAGGTGATTATTAGTAGTTTAACTGTCCTTAACGGACATAAACTACAAAGCTCTTTACTTTCTCTGGGGAGAAAAAGAAAATATATATATATATATATATATAAGAATAGGTTAAACTTCCACTCAATTCTGTAAACAACCTAAATATCTCTTGACAGAAGAATGGGTAAATAAAATATGGCATATCCCTTTAACTGTTACATAGTTACAAAAATGAAGTAGAGTTGCTAATGTCGACTCAGGAATTCCCAAAGCATTGTTTTTGCAGGAACAAAAGTCATGTTGTACAAAGTGGCCTGCAGTATTGATAGTATACAGAAGCATGCAAAACAATATTACTCAGTGAATCATTCAGAATAAAAATATTAATATTCACAGAAGTAAAAAGATGCAAAAAAAAATGATGCTAGTTACCTCAAAGGTAGGAAAACAAAACATTTCTCCCTGATTATAACTTTTTATGTGACATGTATATGGATTTTAACTAGGTAATTCTCTGTACCTCTCAACATGTTTGGACTAACTCATAACAGAAGAATTAAAATTTAGATCCCTCTTTCCTAGGGGTGAGCAAAGGGTGAGGACTGTCTCTTATACACATCTAGATGTGTATAAGAGACAGCAATTAATATGAAAGCTGTCCTCTGTACAGTCTCTTGAAAAGTTTCTTCATTAGAGTTTTAATAACCAAATATTCAGGGAAGCACAATTCAATTTCCCATATAATCTGAGAACATTTCTCAGTTTCTGAGGGAAAATATTCACTGATATTTTCTTGCCCTTTCTACTTCCTCTGTTACAATCACCACGATGATTATAATCACCTTCTCTCTTTCCTTACTGTACAAAAGATATTACTATTCTGTTTACTTACATTTACCTTGTATGTATTTAAAAAAAAAAAAAAAGTAATTCCTCAGTGTCCAGGAATTCAGGAAAATACTATAGGGCAGGAAATGGGGGTTTCTTGACTTCACCATGTGACAAATAGCTTTATCTATGAACTTACAGATTTGGTAACAAGTGTGCTGATTCTAATAAGCCTTACTTTTTACTCCCAGGAGATCATTTATGTAGATTTACCAAAGAGAGGTAGAAAGTACATGAGGTAGTCTCCAGTCTTTATATTTTGCACTGTATCATGGGAATATCTCTATGATTTCTCCCTTACCAGATACATTATTAAGCAAATGAAGTCCACCTTAAGTGTCCTAGATAAGTGGGAGAAAAAAAAAAAAAGGATGTCATAGTCATTTCAGACAAAGTAGACATAAAACTGGTCATGTCTTGAGGAGTACTTGCCAGGCCATGTCCGCAAGGTTTGATGAAATACAAATTTATTTCTATTCTATTGTTCTAAGACTGGCAAAGGGGGTTAGGAATTTCCATTTATGCTGAAATCATTAATACAATTCAAAGAGACCTTAAAACAGAGCCACGAGAATTCAGTGGAAATAATGCTGGATGATTATTTAATCTATCTTAAATGGAAAATAAAAACACTGTTACAAACCCATTTGACAAATGGCTCTTAGAGTTCTGAACCTTCTAAATATATAGCTTGTACATTATGAAAATACACAGAAAAGAGCTTCCCTTGATATTCAGCCTAGGGTTCTCCTAAAACATACATCCATTTTCAAATCCCACAAATCAGTTAACTCTGAAAGACTTTTAATGCTTCTTATCAGACCGTTTTCTCTTCCTCACCTCCTGACAACCCAGCCTTCAACAGTGGTTTGGCCTCTGCCCCAGTAGGTCACGTGACCAGCTCTTACAGAGGTGATTATTAGTAGTTTAACTGTCCTTAACGGACATAAACTACAAAGCTCTTTACTTTCTCTGGGGAGAAAAAGAAAAAAAAAAAAATATATATATATATAAGAATAGGTTAAACTTCCACTCAATTCNGTGACCAGCTCTTACAGAGGTGATTATTAGTAGTTTAACTGTCCTTAACGGACATAAACTACAAAGCTCTTTACTTTCTCTGGGGAGAAAAAGAAAAAAAAAAAAATATATATATATATAAGAATAGGTTAAACTTCCACTCAATTCTGTAAACAACCTAAATATCTCTTGACAGAAGAATGGGTAAATAAAATATGGCATATCCCTTTAACTGTTACATAGTTACAAAAATGAAGTAGAGTTGCTAATGTCGACTCAGGAATTCCCAAAGCATTGTTTTTGCAGGAACAAAAGTCATGTTGTACAAAGTGGCCTGCAGTATTGATAGTATACAGAAGCATGCAAAACAATATTACTCAGTGAATCATTCAGAATAAAAATATTAATATTCACAGAAGTAAAAAGATGCAAAAAAAAATGATGCTAGTTACCTCAAAGGTAGGAAAACAAAACATTTCTCCCTGATTATAACTTTTTATGTGACATGTATATGGATTTTAACTAGGTAATTCTCTGTACCTCTCAACATGTTTGGACTAACTCATAACAGAAGAATTAAAATTTAGGTCCCTCTTTCCTAGGGGTGAGCAAAGGGTGAGGAAAGGAGATGTTCATACTTTTGTTCCCTGTTTCATTCACTGTTACTTAAACCCTAACTAGCCAGCATCAGCTAGGTTATGCTTCACTAATAAATTCCAAAAGATTTATGACATAACTAAACAAACGTTCAATTTTCACTCTTGCAGAGTAGCTTCCTTACAGTGGCTCCACATTTCAGATGNATTCAGGTATGACCTAAATTAAATCCCTTATGATTATACAGTGGAAGTGAGAAATAGATTTAAGGGACTCTATCTCATAGAGTGCCTGATGAACAGGGCTGTAGATTAGTGACATTGCACAGGAGAGAAGGAACAAGACCATTCCCAAGAAAAAGAAAGCAAAAAAACAAAATGGCTGTCTGAGGAGGCCTTACAATTAGCTGTGAGAAGAAGAGAAGTGAAACGCAAAGGAGAAAGGAAAGATAAACCTATCTGAATTCAGAGTTCCAAAGAATAGCAGGGGAGACAAGAAAGTCTTCTTAAGTGAACAGTGCAAAGAAATAGAGGGAAATAATAGAATGGGAAAGACTAGAGACCCCTTCAAGAAAATGAGAGATACCAAGGGAACATTTTATGCAAAGATGGGTTCAGTAAAGGACAGAAAATGTAGGNCAAGAAAGTCTTCTTAAGTGAACAGTGCAAAGAAATAGAGGGAAATAATAGAATGGGAAAGACTAGAGACCCCTTCAAGAAAATGAGAGATACCAAGGGAACATTTTATGCAAAGATGGGTTCAGTAAAGGACAGAAAATGTAGGGACCTAACAGAAGCAGAAGATATTAAGAAGAGATGGCAAGAATACACAGAATAACTGTACAAAAAAGATCTTCACGACCAAGATAATCATGGTGGTGTGATCACTCATCTAGAGCCAGACATCCTGGAATGTAAAGTTAAGCAGGCCTTAGGAAGCGTCACTACAAACAAAGTAAGTAGAAGTTGAGAAAGTAGGAATTCCAGTTGAGATATTTCAAATCCTAAAACATGATGCTATGAAAGTGCTACACTCAATATGCCAACAAATTTGGAAAACTCAGCAGTGGCCACAGGACTGGAAAAGGTCAGTTTTCATTCCAATCCCAAAGAAAGGCAATGCCAAAGAATGCTGAAATTACCGAACAATTGCACTCATCTCACATGCTAGCAAAGTAATGCTCAAAACTCTCCAAGCCAGGCTTTAGCAATACATGAACCGTGAACTTCCAGATGTTCAAGCTGGTTTTAGAAAAGGCAGAGGAACCAGAGATCAAATTGCCAACATCCGCTGGATCATGGAAAAAGCAAGAGAGTTCCAGAAAAACATCTATTTCTGCTTTATTGACTATGCCAAAGCCTTTGACTGTGTGGATCACAATCAACTGTGGAAAATTCTGAAAGAGATGGGAATACCAGACCACCTGATCTGCCTCTTAAGAAATCTGTATGCAGGNTGAGATGGCTGGATGGCATCACCAACTCGATGGTCATGAGTTTCAGTGAACTCCGGGAGATGGTGATGGACAGGGAGGCCTGGCGTGCTGCAATTCATGGGGTCGCAAACAGTCCGATATGACTGAGCGAATGAACTGAACTGAACTGAATAACCTGATTTTAGAAACAGTGAAAGTTAGGTACTTAGCACAGTGTCTGTCATATAGTAGGCACTCAGTAAACACACTGAATGATTTAATAAAAGGATATCAGTTAAGTATGACATCTGGTTACAGCCCAGAAATATAGTCAGTCACAATGAGGAAGGCAATGTGTGTCATACTAATAAATCCATAAGTGAAGGCCAAAACCATCTAGGTTTTGATTGAAAGCTAGTGCTAGGATTTTTGTGCATGAATGTAATTTCTCTTTAATTTTTTGAAACCAAGTTTTATAGCATGTTATACTTGTATAGTTCTTTAGAATCTTAGAGATGGAAAGGATCTGAGAGATCAGTTTACCAAAATCCCTTATTTTACAGATGAGAGCACTTAAACTGAGGGGCATGCTAGACACTGATAGAAGCAGGACTAAAATTCAATTTCTGCTCACTTGTAATTTGCCTGGTATAAAATATTTTCTGTGATGTATTCTGAAATTTCACAGGAGAGAGCACTCTTGTTTCTTACAGTACAACCAAATTTCTTCCATATTCAAACACTGTTGATAAAACAAAATTTTGTCCCTTTGTGAAAGACAAGGGAAGGGAAACGAAAGAAGTCATGAGCGTTTCACAGGTAAAGGTTATCTTTTTCTGAATTATGATATCTGTAGTAGTATTCTGACTTTATGAAAAACAGTATGATGTTCAGAAATTTACCAAACTTAATTTCCTACCTCTTTGGAATCTAACAAATCTAAGTCTCTGCGATGTATATGTGTGCACATGCACACACATATGCCCACACACGCATACTATTATATATCTTATACTGACTTGTTTTTGATGTACTTCTTTAAGAAATACAATAGTAAAATAACTCTATGTCTTTCACTCATTGCATATTGGCTGAAGCCACAAACCGAAAGGAAGTTGCCCTGGAGAACACTTTGCTTTGTAAAGATGGCAAAGATATTCAGGGCACCAGTGTTTTCAAGTTGAACTTCCTTGTTGAAATTCACTTCACAAAAGAAAATAAGTTTGTTGTTTAATACAGTAATGAAATTACTGGAAAATATTCAGTGATAGAAATATTACTATACAAAGAATTATATGTAAAGGCAGAAATTTTAAAGTATTTAATTTCTTTATTTTGTAACTGTTAGTGGTCTTGAGTTTTCAGTCTCTTGTCCGGAAAACAAGCCCTCAAACTGAAGTTGTGCTGGAGGAAAAAAACAAACTTTTGTCAGGTAATATCCCTAGAATGTCTTTTTGTAAATTTTTAAATCAAAGTTTCTGATTAAATTGTTTTCTACAAGTTTTGCTCTGCTACTGTTTCAGATTCTTTTAATTCTGAAGAACTCTATCAAATTAGTTATAATAGTTTTGATGTGGTGGAGGAGAAAAGCAATTCCAATTACCAATAACAATGCTGACATTTCTGTTTTAAACAGTATTTAGTAATAGGTAGAGCAGTAATTATCAAACATTTTAGACCGCAACCTAGAATAAGCAGTGTATTTTACATTTTAATCCAGTTTACAAGAACACATATTAAAAAAAATAGTTTCCTGAAATAATGCTGTTTCTAGAGGTATGCTCTGATATTTTCTTTTATTCTATTCTATTTCATTTGAAAAGCTTCTAATCTATGTTAATTTTTATATCACCTAACAGGACACAACTATAATTTGAAAGACATGGACCAAGAGGTTTTTAGTGGAAGGAGCAACATTTACTCTTTCCTTTAATACTAAAGAGTATGGAATTTTACTCCCTTCTAGTTAGGAAGAATATTCATTTTGTTTCAATATTGTTATATTAACATTTTTTTTACTGTTTAAAGTAAAATTTTTTAACATTGTTTTTTAAAAAAAACTTTACTCTCTGTTTCTACATTTTACTGACATTATCCTGACCCACAGTTTTATTTCTTTGTGGCTAATAAGGTATACAAATTATATAAGCCTATATTTATATAGATACAGATAAATATGAAACCATGTACAGTATGTTATGTCACAGAAGGTGTGTTGATTGTGCCCGTGTTCTGGATGATTGTGTTCTCCACTGAGATAGGAGATGGAATAAGATAGTGGGAGGAGTGTTATTAAAAGATCAGAAGCAGAACCCTTGGGTTCTAATTTTAGACATGCAATGTGAAACAGTGACAGTTTCTTCTCTGATCTAAGTTTCTTTTCCTTATGTGACGGAATTAATATAAAATATTTCAAGATAGAGGCTAATTCTAAAGTGCCGTGGTTCTAAGTAAATGATTGTTTATTTAAACCAAAGAGAGTTAGTATTATGCTAGTAACAGTACTAGTGGCTTGTANGATCTAAGTTTCTTTTCCTTATGTGACGGAATTAATATAAAATATTTCAAGATAGAGGCTAATTCTAAAGTGCCGTGGTTCTAAGTAAATGATTGTTTATTTAAACCAAAGAGAGTTAGTATTATGCTAGTAACAGTACTAGTGGCTTGTATTTGGTAAAAGAGTAACTTTTCATTATTCTAATTAGATATTAATATTAATATCCTTTTGGATTAATAAGAGGACACTTAAATAAACATCAGTGTATGGATTTGTACAAGCGGCATAGTCTAATACATTCTGATAGTTATGATCATTAGCCATAATTAATATTATATGTAAATGTATCTGAAAACATAATTTTTCTGTGTTGCTATGCATCTTAGTCTGTTCAGGCTACAATACCATAGACTGAGTCCCTTATAGACAACAGAAATTTATTTCCCATAGTTCTAGAATCTGGGAAGTCCAAGGGCAAGATGCTAACAGATTGGTGTCTGGTATGAATCTACTTCCTGATTTGTATTTGGCCATTTTCTCTCTGTACTCACATGGGGAAAGGAGCAAGAGCGCTTTGTGGAATCTCTTTTATGAGATACTAATTCCATTCATGAGCACTACATGCTATCATTTAATTACCTCCCAAAGTCTCCACCTCCTAATACTAATCATATGGGAGTTAGGATTTCAACATGTTGATTTTAGAAGTGCCATGTACTTTGTCTATAGTATTTTAAGTTTAATGTCTCTTTAATAGATTTTGATGAGTTTTTGAGGAAACTTATTGTAATAATCATAACTTACATCCACATTCCTTTCTATGTATCAGAAGTAAAGAATGTTTCTTGAATAAATGTGGTCCGTGTTTGCATTTGACTTTATGTTCTGAAATAGCAGCCGAGCCTAGAGTGCTCAGCTGACCCAGAAGACAGCCTTGGAGGAGACCTGCACCTGAGGCAAGTCGGTTGGAGTCTTCATTAGCTCTAGTTTCTCATGTAGGTAGAAGTAAGGTAAAATAGGTATTAGTTACTAATAGGTATTAGGTACTGAGTTTAAAGTTAAGCTTGGAAAGAGTAGTCCTGCTTTTTCAAGGTAAGTTGGAAAAGAAGAAAAAGTTATTTCAGGTTGATTATATTTAGGTACGTTTTCCATTATGTTAGCATCAGCTCGTAGAGGAATCAGCTCCTTTCCCTGTTTATGACTCTCAGATGCCTCAGTTCTTGAAGCAACATGGAGAAAGGACTTTGGGGTGAATGTTTTTATTCATTGTATTACAGAGATGACTGTGCCAAAACATTAGAATTCAGGGGCTATGTACTTCATGATTTGAAATATTCCAAGCAGGTGTATGAATGAAGAGTCATTTTAGTTTTTTTAGAAAATGAAGGGTTATGTAGCCATCTGTCCTTGGGAACTCCTTTCTGGTTGTATAATGTAGTTTCTAAAAGAGGTAGAGTATACTGATCTAGAGAAATATCCATCATATTGATTTTTTTAAATTCTCAGTTCAGTTCAGTCGTTCAGTCATGTCCGACTCTTTGCGACCCCATGAATCACAGCACGCCAGGCCTCCCTGTCCATCCCAACTCCCAGAGTTCACTCAGACTCAACGTCCATCGAGTCCGTGATGCCATCCAGCCATCTCATTCTCTGTTGTCCCCTTCTCCTCCTGCCCCCAATCCCTCCCAGCATCAGAGTCTTTTCCAATGAGTCAACTCTTCGCTTGAGGTGGTCAAAGTACTGGAGTTTCAGCTTTAGCATCATTATTTCCAAAGAAATCCCAGGGCTGATCTCCTTCAGAATGGACTGGTTGGATCTCCTTGCAGTCCAAGGGACTCTCAAGAGTCTTCTCCAACACCACAGTTCAAAAGCATCAATTCTT
>SJYV01055466.1:893254-947470 GCA_006410875.1 Neotragus pygmaeus
CCTCCAAAGAAATCCCAGGGCTGATCTCCTTCAGAATGGACTGGTTGGATCTCCTTGCAGTCCAAGGGACTCTCAAGAGTCTTCTCCAACACCACAGTTCAAAAGCATCAATTCTTTGGCGCTCAGCCTTCTCCAACTCTCACATCCATACATGACCACAGGAAAAACAATAGCCTTGACCAGACTGACCTTAGTTAGCAAAGTAATGTCTCTGCTTTTGAATATACTATCTATGTTGGTCATAACGTTTAATTCTCAAGTGACCTACAAAGTATGTGAATGCTCACAAGAAATCGCACTATTCTAGCAAGATCCTAAAAAGTCTACCCTAACTGCAGTTTTAAGTCTGAGAGCAGAGTTGGCATTAATGCTTATGCTAAAAAATAGGCCATGTTAGTGTTTCTGATTATACGTGTGTTTGATACACTCACTGCTCCAACATAGTTTGGGATTCCCTGGTGGCTCAGAAAATAAAGCATCTGCCTGCAATGCAGGAGAAACCAAGTTCGATCACTGGGTTGGGAAGATGCCCTGGAGAAGGAAATGGCAACCCACTCCAGTACTTGCCTGGAGAATCCCATGGACAGAGGAGCCAGGGTCAAATATATTTATCCCAAAGCAGTTCCAATGTAACCTAATCTAACTTCATTCTAAATGTCTTTGCTTTCTTACTGTGTGGTCTTGATAATTTTTTGTTACTAATAATAGCTAATTATCCCCATAATTAAGATGAATTTATTTATGTAAAAAATTTTTTATTGTTCTTCACTATGTATCAGGCATAGAGGATACAGCAGCTAAAAAAAATGCAGTCTCTATCCTCAGAGAGCATTCATTCCAGTGGGTGAGATAAATAATAAAGGAGTAAATATATTGTATGTGGCAGCTACAACTTGTGGGTCTTAAACAATGTAGTTGACTGAAGGCCCCTTACTCTGAGTTGACTGAGTTCTCCTTACTCTTGACTTCCATCACTGCATTCGTGCTGAGTCTGCCTTTCACAGTGTGCTCCCAGCCAGTGAGTAACCATGACAGTGACCCTAAGGCAGACATGTTGCTGAGAAACACTGGACCTCTTCTGCAGATGACGTTGGCTCGCAGATCTTCCAACAACCTTGCTGAATTTTCCCTGGACTCTCAGGCAGTCTAGAACATATCCGTATACTTCCACCTAAGGTCCCTTGGGTCTCTCCCAGCCTTTCTTTGATTGTTAACAGGTTTAACTGTATCTTGGCTTCTGATTCTCAGAGGACCCAGACTAACACATTATGTTAGGAAGTAATAAGGGTTATAAGGAAAAACAAAAGCACAGTAAGGTGTTATATGTGTGCTCTCTTAAGTGAGGGTGGTCAGGGAAGGTCTTAAGCAGAAGTGGCCTGTGAAACAGAAATAGGTGGACAAAATTCCAGAGTAAAGTAAATTGCTGGAGATTATATTATTAATTACTGATAAATCACCAAATAGTAGGCACATTTAAATGCAACTGCTGTTTTATATGCAGTTTATAAGTAAGTGATGATAAAGAAAATGAATGAGAGTATCTAGGTGACAGTTCATATTAGACAATTGATATACATAGAGCGAAACTACTTCGGAAGGAGTGAGGAGAAAGCTCTCAAACTATAGAATAATGCAATTATTTTTTTTCAGCTTACTTCATTCTGGCATTCCTTTCTTCCCCCTGTTCTTTTATTTTACTAGTGCTGCAGGTTCTATACCAATTCTTCTGCACCAAATCAGCAGAATTTACCTTTTTTCTTTCTGACTGTTTCCTGTTCTGTTTCCTGAACTGTCTACATCTCCTGCATTAAGTTGTTGAAATGTGTTTCAAAATATTACACAATCCAGAATAATAAGCACATTCATTTTGAATCTGAACTATAACCTCTTAGAAATAGCTCCCCCGCCACCTGCTCTTTGCCCATATGCACCAAATCTTCCTGTTGAAATCACATTACATTGAGAAGTCAGGGGAGGTTTGTATCCTGAGTTGAAATCTAGTTCTTTCATTTAAGGAATTTAAATAGGGACACACCTTTTTTTAAATCTAATAATACATCATCTTCAGCTATTGAAATTCTTATACAATTTTACAATTTTGCTTTTTTCTTAGCTCCAAAAAGTTAAACTTTTTAAAGCATTATAATTTTCTAAAAATCCTTTTGTGTATTTGTGAAGTGCTTTGATTAGTTAGTTTGAAATAGATTCCCCTGGCTTGTTCTTTTGGCAAAAACCTGGCATTCTTCCACCTTTCATATAAAGTAAACTGCCCTTCTTCCTACAGAATAGAGCATGTGGAGGTCGAAAGTATTTTTCATAAGAAAGGGGGCATTCAGAGCAATACTTAGCTAAGCTTAATAGAAAGCAGTTGTGGCTGAGAAATTGCAATGATGTCATGTAAGTTTTATCTTGCCTAAGCAGCAGAGTGAGGAAATTCCAGAATTAATAAGTCTGCTGGTACAGCTGTGCCCTGAGTTGGAAAGTTCAGGATGTACTTTTCACTCTCACTGACTGGACATTTTGCTCCACATCAGCCTTTGTGAAAGTAATTGGCTCTCTCCATTTCCAAGCTGCTAAAACATTTATAAATGAGTCTATTTAGAAAATGTGAAATTTTCAGTGGATGTAAGTGATCATTTTGACTAAAAATTATTTTCCATATTTACCTTGATTTTATAATAATAATTAGTTACTTTAAATTATCAAGTCCTTTCAAATATCGAGTTAAGAAATGGAGAAATGATTGAAGGGAGCAAAGAGTTAAAAGCCAAGAATGAACACTGGTCTAGTTTTTAATGTAGCTCTAATATTATCCAGAAAGCAGCTGACCAACTGATCAACAAGAAATTGGCTAAATAAAATAGATACAATTTTATGACCCAGAATTCTATTGAACAGTATAATACAAATTCTTCTAAAGTGTTGAAAAGTAGAAAATATTTTCATTTTTATGAATGTGTTTGGTGTGTTATTACACTAGATTTCATTCAGCCTTATGGGTATTAGTGTTTTGTATTTCTGTCCTCTTTATTTCCTCTTCTTTCAAGAGGGGGAAAAGAAAGATTACATGGAACAGTCCATGGAATTACAAAAAGAGTTGGACACAACTAAAAAAAAAAATTTCATAATTAAGCATGCATATTGCTTGTTTGAAAATCTGCAAGTTTAGCTTTTTATAATATTGAGTACCTGAACGACTTTAATGGATGACTCTAAAATTACTCAATTTATAGATATATTTTCGCAAAGTTAAAATTCATATGATGGAGATTTTTTATTATTTTTTCTAGTAATAAAATAATTTTACGGTTGAAGTTATTTCTGAAGGAGATGTTATGAATTATGAGTTCTTAGAGCATATGTTTTAGATTCAGACTCACCAAGTTCTTCCACTTTGAAGCTAGTATTAAGCTAGTCACTCTAGTTCCCTGAGGCTCACTTTTCTAATACAAAATGGAGATTATTTCTAATACAGTTCTCACAGGATAATCACAAAAATAAAATGATATTAAAAATACAGGGAATTCCCTAGCAGTCCAGTGGTTAGTACAAGGTGCTTTCACTGTGATGGGCTGGCTTCAGTCCCTAGTAGGGGAACTAAGATCCTGCAAATCTGTGTGGTATGGTACAACCAAAATAAATATAATATTTTAAAATACACATTAAGTAGCCTTTATTAGGCTTTTTTTTTTTTCTTCCCCAAAATATTCACTATACCATTAAGTAGTGAGTATAGTGCCTGGCATTTAGTAGTCCATCAGCAAATGTTATTTTTATTCATTTTCTTTTAACTTTTTTAACCTTTTTTCTTTTCTGTTTCATTTTCCATGTGTACAAATATGGGTGGAAAAAAATGCCACAGTCTTTCACTGTTCTGAAAAGGGTATCATATTTCTTCAGACTTAGAAAGATTTAGCTGCTTTTCAGGTCAGTNTTTTAACTTTTTTAACCTTTTTTCTTTTCTGTTTCATTTTCCATGTGTACAAATATGGGTGGAAAAAAATGCCACAGTCTTTCACTGTTCTGAAAAGGGTATCATATTTCTTCAGACTTAGAAAGATTTAGCTGCTTTTCAGGTCAGTGAAAAACCCATTCAAAATTCCTTTCAAATTCTAATTATGTAGCAACCAGAGTGTGAAATATGGCATTTCTAAAGGTGTCAGACAGCTGAATTCGAATTAATAGACACTTCCCAGGAAAGGAAGAAATACAATAGGGAGCAGAGAGTTATTCCATTATTTTCTAACCAATTAAAAAAAAAAAAAACTTTAAAAAGTTAAAGTGTTCCTTTATGAAATGGAGAATACTGTTCTATAGCTAACATATTTAATTGCTGATCCCCTTTTGGTGATTGTCAGAGTGGTGACACTGAGCATAGAGTTTAACTACTTTGAAATAATTATAACATAATAAAATTTCAGTGTAATGAAAAATAGCATTTTGAATTGCTAATAAAGAACTAAACCATTTCATCAAAATACATAATAGAATAGGACTAATTCTTTTTCTGTTTTAAAAGATTAAACCAAAAAAAAGCATGAAGTTTCTCTGATATCTAGAGTTTATTACAGATGCCAACACTTATTTTAAAACAGGTAACGGGGAATTCCCTGGCAGTCCAATGGTTAGGAATCTGTGCTTTCTCTGCCAAGGGCCCAGGTTCAATCTCTGGTCAGAGAACTAAGATCCCACAAGCCCTCTTGGTGTGGCCAAAAAAAAATTAAATAAGTGAAATGAGTAAACACCAAAACATAAAACTAAAATATCTTAAAGATATATTTTAAATTCCCTACAATGATAATATGTATAAGATATATTGATATTGTTCCTTTCTAGAGATTGCATTTTTCATATGCATTTTTTTTTTAATTCCTCTGCTTTCAAGATTAAAGATCATCAAAACAACTGTTGCAGGAAGGGGGACCCCTTCCAGGGCCCGAAACTGGGTTCTTGTCTAACACTCAGAAATGAATTGTCCGAGGAGACACATGTGCTGACAAAGTAAGAGATTTTATTGGGAAAGAGCACCCGGGTGGAGAGCAGTAGGGTCAGGGAACCCAGGAGAACAGCTCTGCTTCGTGGCTCGAAGTTGGGTTTTATGGTGATCGAATTAGTTTCCGGGTGGTCTATGGCCAATCATTCTAATTCAGAGTGTTTCCTAGTGGTGCACACATCGCTCAGCCAAGATGGATGCTAGCCAGAGGGACTTTGGGAAGTAGATGGACACGCAGTGTCTCCTTTCGACCTTTCCTGAACTCTTCTGGTTGGTGGTGGCTTATTAGTTCCGTATTCTTTATCGGGATTTCTTGTCATGAAACAACTCATGCACATGGTTACTATGGTGCCTGGCCAGGGTGGGTGGAGTGAGCCACGCGGCAGAGCTGTTCTCCTGGGTTCCCTTACCCTACTGCTCTCCACCCTAGTGTCCTTTCCCAATACAATCTCTCGCTTTGCCAGCACATGTGTCTCCTCCGACAATTCATTTCCGAGTATTAGACAAGAGCCCAGTTTCGGGCCCTGGGAAGGGTACCCCTTCTGCAACACAACCACCAATTTCAGCGTTAAAGTGAAAGAAAGAAAGTGAAGTCACTCAGTTGTGTCCGATTCTGCGACCCTGTGGACTGTAGCCCGCCAGGCTCCTCTGTCCATGGGATTCTCCAGGCAAGTACTGGAGTGTGTTGCCATTTCCTTCTCCAGGGGATCTTCCCAACCCAGGGATCGAACTTGGTTCTCCTGCATTGCAGGCAGATGCTTTATCCTCTGAGCCACCAGAGAATCCCATAAAGCCTACAGCACCTGGAATTCCCAGGGTCTCCCATCCAAGTACTAAATAGGCCCGACCCTGCTTAGCTTCCAAGATCAGACAAGATTGGGCGTGTTCAGGATTACATACTTTTATGAATGTGTGATGTTGCTACATGGCATTTTCATTACTCTTGGACATCCTTCTTCCAGTCTCCTGAATTTAATCTGGTAGGTAGTTTTCTGTGTATGAGACATTTCTTCTCTGATATAAACATCTACCACAGAACTTTTAACTGAATTGAAATGGGAAGAATTGGTATTTATTTCTTTCCAACTCCATGTTGTATATTCATCATATTTTAAAATATACTCATAACTTTATATTAGAGTCTTTTATACTAATATTTTCATATATTTATGACAGAAATGTGCTGTATTACATTCAAATGCTCTTATCTTCGTCCATTTCTTGCTTTTGTTTTATGGCATATACTCACTAGAGTTAAGGATTTGAGCAGAATTTAAAGATTCAGCAGAGAAAGCTGCTGATTCAAATTATACACTTGCTCTCTCCCTCATATTCATACTTATTTATATGTCTATTAGCATGTATCTTGTTATTACTCTTCTAAAAATGTATTCATAAAGTTGAACCTAAACACACAACATTAGGATTTGCAGAACTTGAATTCCAAGTTTACCTTGGTCATGAAAACTACAATAGTATATGACGTTCTTTGAGTCATTTTCTCTCCATATTGTTGATTTAATACTAGACAACAATAATAACCCAATTGAACTCTGGAGACGGTCATCTGGAATAATTATCTGATGATTCAAAGCATGTTGAAAAATACAAAGAAGTTTCAGAGTTCTAAGAAATTTGAAATTTTAAGAAAGACTATTGAAAAGACTTCATCTAGACAAGTTATTTTATCATGGAAGCTTGTCAGAAAAGAAGAACCCAACCCTTTTCTCCATTAATAATGCTTGTATATCAACTATAGCTTTCATCCCTTAAATAAAACTCTGAATTAATCTAAATATTTTGTGCTGTATTTTGATTCTAGATCCATATAAAAACTTTATTCAGGAATAGCTTATATTAAAGGCAACAAAGATGAAACCCTTTGTTGTCAGTAACTTTTCTGGACTTTCCCAGTGTGGAGACCGGATTGTTTAACCAAGTGGTAACAAGATTATGAGTAAAGACAAGTGAGTTAAAGTTGTTTTGTTTTTTTTTAAATAAGATTTTGAATTGTTTATTAGATTTTGATCTGAGATTGAAATTAAATGCCATAAAAGGAAAATTGCTAAATTGCTATTAAATTATTGCTACTAATGAAGAGTGTTAGTGGCTTTGCCAGTGAGTAGAATAATAATTACAGCAACATTTATATTCAGAGGTTTTTGTCACGCATACAACTTTCTTTTATAGGTCTTCTGATTCTGGTATGGTGTTATCCTCTGTAGGTTCAGTTGTTATAACTATAGGAATATTCTCAGATATCCATCCCTTTGGAGTCCTATTAAAGGACCGTCTGCCAGAAAGAGGATTGGCAAAGGCCATGAACCTGGGATCTGTTAGAAGTAGTAGATCAAAATCTGGAACCTTGAATTTAACCATTTTTGATGCTTTTTCAAAACCTCCAAATGGGGTGGCAACTCTGTGAGGAGTGAAAAGAAAAAGAATAAATTAATATTCAAATTTATTTGCCAGAAAATAGAAAACAATTTAATGCATGATCTTATGGTGCATGTTCTCGTGTTACAGTCTTACTAGGGTTTCAATTTTTGACCTCTGAAATAAGTGTTTCCATTCAAGGACCATGCCTTTATGATAAAACAGATACTTGATAATGAATTTGTGTAAAGATCTTTTGATTGTACTCTTAGTTTTTGACTGAACTATTCTGTTCCCTGGACGCTGAGTCATCACAAACATTTCTTGCCTTCCTGCCTTTGCTAACAATGTTACACTTCCTTATTTCCTCTGGGGGAGGAAAAAAAAAAGGTATTTCCTGTGCCTCATTTCCACCTGTATATATCCTATGGCCTTTAAAATTTAACTTCCCCCAACTACCTCAAGCCCTCACTCCCTTTCTTAACCAAATGCCTATAGCATTGATTGTTTTATGTTAGTCTTATAGTGCGTCTGTTAATATGGCATTTGGTATTGTCTATTTTTTAGAATATGATTTGGTTTCGGTCATCTATGAATTATAAATTCTTTGAGGGTAAGAAATATATCTTTGCATTTTTCTAGCTGTGCCTCAAAAACATTGAAATCCTTCTACTCATCTGAAGAAAGTCCACCTTCCTTATCTTGGCATTCAAGATGTCATGTAACAGTCTAGCTTTCTTTGATTCAGCCATTAATTATTCATCCAGTGCCAGGCACATTTCTAAATGCTGGGCATATGGCAGTGAGCAATGTAGTCAGGGTGTAAGGTTTTATATTTCTAGTGAAAGAGATAGACAAAAAATAAACATGTAAGTTAATTATACTTCAATAAAAGTAATAATTTTTAGTTTTTAGTAAAATTTTTAATAAAACACTAAACATACAGACAAACATTCAGTAATAAGAGCTATGAGAAATTTAAAATAGGGTGATACAATAGAGCATAACTGAATGACTAGATAGGGAGAAAAGACTTCTCTGAAGAGGTGACATTTAAACTGCCATCTGAAGATCAGAAGTTAGCCATGGACAATATAACAGAAGCACTTCAACATTTCAGATAGAGCAGCTAATACAAAGAATCTAAGGCAGAAATAATGTTGACCTTTTCAGAAATGAAAGAAAGCCTATGTTGCTAGACAGGTAAGTGAGCGGGATGGAGAGAAGGGAGAGAGGACAGAGGGGTAGATTGTGTGGAATTTTGTCCAATAAGGAACATGGATTTCATTCTAAGTGTGAAGGGAAGCCATTGAAAACTTAAAAAGGTCAGTTTTCATTCCATTCCCAAAGGCAATGCCAAAGAATGTTCAAACTGCTGCACAATTGCGCTCATCTCACATGCTAGTAAAGTAATGCTCAAAATTCTCCAAGCCAGGCTTTAATAGTACATGAACCGTGAACTTCCAGATGTTCAAGCTGGATTTAGAAAAGACAGAGGAACCAGAGATCAAATTGCCAACACTTGCTGGATCATAGAAAAATAGAGAATCCCAGAAAAACATCTAATTCTGTTTCATTGACTACACTAAAGCCTTTGACCGTGTGGATCACAACAAACTGTGGAATATTCTTCAAGAGATGGGACTACCAAACCACCTGACCTGCCTCCTGCAAAACCTGTATGCAGATCAAGAAACAACAGTTATAACCGGATTTGGAACAACAGACTAGTTCCAAATTGGGAGAGGAGTACATCAAGGCTGTATATTGTCACCTTGCTTATGTAACTTCTGTGCATAGTGCATCATGAGAAACGCTTTTCATTAGAAAAAGACCCTGATGCTGGGAATGATTGAAGGCAGCAACAGAAGGGAATAACAAGGGACTAGATGCTTGGATGGCATCACCAACTTAATGGACATGAGTTTGAGCAAGCTCCAAGAGATGGTGAAAGACAGGGAATCCTGGCATACTGCAATCCATGGGGTCGCAAAGAACTGGATAGGACTGAGCAACTGAACAACAAAAACAGGAGTAGTATAACTTGAGAAAATTTTAATAAAGATTACTCTGGCACCTGTTACTATGTGAACAAGTATAGGTGGACAAAAATGAAAGAAGAGGAGATATGGTACCAATTCAGGTGAGAAATGATGGTAGCTTAGATTTCAGGTGTTTTCTTTGAAGAAGTGGGTGGTTTCAGGATGTGTTCTACAGGTAGGGTCAACAGGATATGCTGACAGATTGGATGAAAATTGTGAGGGAAATGTAAAAATCAATGAATATTCCATGGTTTAGAGTTTCAGTAGCTCACTGGTAGAAGGCAAGGAGAAACAGGTTTGGTATGTGTGTGTGTGGAAAAAAAATGACTTTGACATCGTAGTGGAAAGGTCAGTCCTGCTAGTTTTACCCTATACACTTTTGTTTAGTCTTTGTTCCAGTCAAACTGATACACTGCTTGCTCTTCACCTTGTTGGAGAAGGAAATGGCAACCCACTACAGTGTTCTTGCCTGGAGAATCCCAGGGACAGAGGAGCCTGATGGGCTCCCATCTATGGGCTCGCACAGAGTCAGACACGACTGAAGCGACTTAGCAGCAGCAGCGGCTTCTACCTGTGCTCTCCAACGTCATTGCGTTTACTCATTTTTCTCTCCTGGAGTGCTCTGACCGTCATTACTGACATTTCTAAATCCCCTTTAAGTTTTAAGTATGTTCTTTAAGTAATTTATACTTAAGTAGGAAATGGCAGCCCACTCCAGTACTCTTGCCTGGAAAATCTCATGGAAGGAGGAGCCTGGTAGGCTACAGTCTATGGGGTCACAAAGAGTCGGACACGACTGAGTGACTTCACTTCACATTTGATATTTAATTTTATTATTGAAGTATCCCTGATCTCCCACAGCCAGAACTAAACTCTTTCTCCCCTAAGTTTCCATGAACTCTTTTTACCTCCCTGTAACCTCATTTTCCATCTTTCATTATATTCAATAGTCTGTCTGCCTAATTTCTTATCAGACTATACTCCAAGAAGACTGGAATTCTCTCTGATATATCTTTATATCTTGCTCAATATACGTAACTGTATTTTGCCTAGACGATCCTCATAAACATTTGGACGATGGAATTAGCAGGACTATAAATTCTCCAGTATTGTGGAGATTATTTTAAAGCCTAGAAGAGATCTGATTTTCTTTGAGGCTCAATCACCTGTGATCTTTCTTGAATATCTTAATTTCTGGATGACAATAGTAAGGGACTATGGAATCTAGTAAAGTAAGGAGGAAATGAATGATGGACTTTGAAAAATGAGATGGCTTTGATGTGTGGACCTGAAGCATGATTGAAATAAATAATAAATGAAAAAATTAAAGATAAAATGTGGTAGTGAGATGCTTGAAATTTAGATTTTGAAGATGATGCAGATATTGGTCAGCTTCCCTGGTAGCTCAGTGGTAAAGATCTGCCTGCATTGCAGGAGACCTGGGTTTGATCCCTGGGTTGGGAAGATCCCCTGGAGGAGGGTCTGGCAATCTACGCCAATACTCTTGCCTGGAGAATTCCATGGACAGAGGAGCCTGGTGGGCTATAGTCCATGAAGTCACACAGAGTCAGACATGACTTGAAGTGACTAAGCAGCAGCAAAAGCATAGATATTGGTAATGGCAAACTTTAAGGAAAGTCAATAGTAACTAAGATGGGATTGAGAGAGAGAGATCCTTTAAAGCAGTACACTCAAGGACTTAAAAGGGCTGAGAGTTCAGTGAATCATTTAAGCCACCAAAAAGTGATGATAGGACTATTCCTGGGGGAAAAGACTGAGAGCCAGATAAAATCTTCAGTGTCCACAGGGTAGATAGGTGACCTCAATGATGGCGATAGCACATGTAACTGTGTCATATATTGGATTGGCCAAAAACTTCACTCCTTTAGGGTTTCCATAAGATGTTACAGAAAAACCTGAAAGAATACAGGTTTTAGCCAGTGCAGTAGTAGTATAGAATCTCATGTCTTGCTGTGTGGGGTTAGTTGCTCAGTCGTGTCCGACTTGTTGCAACCCCTTGGACCGCAGCATGCCAGGCTCCTCTGTCCATGGGGATTCTCCAGACAAAAATACTGGAGTGGGTTGCCATGCCCTCCAGGAGATCTTCCCAACCTAGGGATCAAACCCATGTCTTCCACATTCCAGGCAAATTCTTTACCATAAGTGAAAGTGTCAGTCACTCAGTCATGTCTGCTGTTTTCTATCCATGGACTGTAGCCCACCAGGCTACTCTGTCCATGGAATTCTCCAGGCAAGAATACTGGAGTGGGTAGCTATTCCGTTATCCAGGGGATCTTCCTGAGCTGGGGATTGAACCAAGATCTCCTGCATTGCAGGCAGATTCTTTGAGTCACCAGGGAAGTTCTCATGTCTTATTGGCCCATAATTTTCTCGTCTTCTAGTTTTGTTTTTTTTTTCTGAAGAACAGTATGCTTTACTTTCTGTTGCATCTTTTCTCAAGATGGCTGGCCTCTTACAATATTTCTCCAAATCACTGTGGAAAATATGGATAACAACAGATCAGTGAGTAATGCAGTAACCTCAGTCTAATGCAGAATTTCAGCAATCATATCAGTAGTCTTTCATGTCTAGGGCCTAAAACCATTACTCTTGGGGTGAGAGAGATTGGTTAGGAAAAGAACTTTAAGAATTTAAATGATCAGTCATTAAATTTCAGAAGGCATAGTAATAATGAAAGCTAATATTTATCAACAGTGCTGTGCACCTGCTCTGTTAGTATGGAAATCACCTTGTGATCTTGTTAAGCTACAGATGCTAATTCAGTCGATCTAGTATGTGTCCTCGGAGAAGGCAATGGCATTCCACTCCAGTACTCTTGCCTGGAAACTCCCATGGATGGAGGAGCCTGGTAGGCTGCAGTCCATGGGGTCACTGAGTCAGACACGACTGAGCGACTTCACTTTCACTTTTCACTTTCATGCATTGGAGAAGGAAATGGCAACGCACTCCAGTGTTCTTGCCTGGAAAATCCCAGGGATGGTGGAGCCCAATGGGCTGCCGTTTGTGGGGTCGCACAGAGTCGGACGTGACTGAAGCGACTTAGCAGCAGCAGCAACAGTGTGTGTCCTGAGATTCTTCATTTCTAACCAGTTCCCAGGTGATGCCAGCACAACTGGTCTCACCACACTTTGAGTACCAAGGCTTTACATGATTGTCTCATTAAATTCTCAAAACAACTATTTGAGTTGATTATTTTTCTATCCCTTTTAATAGATGAAACTGAAACACCAATAGTTAAATGAGTTACCCAATGTCACCCACCTAATAAGGTATAGAATCAGAATTTAAAACCAGGTATTCAGACTCACTGAAGCCTGCTCTTTTATACTACCATTTGTTGTACCCCTTGGACATAATACTTAAGGAGTATTGGGCCTTCTGAGATTGTTTCTAAGTAGAGCAGTATATTGAGGACTCACATCTGTGATATAAGTGAGTGATTTAATGTCCCACATTTTGTCATTTGATTTAGTGGATTGAAGAGTCATTAAAAGTCAAATTTGACTCACTGCATAAGTAAAACTTCATATTCTTGGATGTTCAAGATGTCCAAGACAATGTTTTGTCATTTTGGAAGTTTACCATTATAAACCTATAATTAGTTCATTTGTTGGTTCATTCATTTACTCATATAAAAAATTGCATGCGTGTGTGCTCAGTTGCTTCAGTCGTGTCTGACTCTTTGCGACACTGTAGACTATAGCCCGCCAGGCTCCTCTGTCCACGGGTTACCATTTCCTCCTCCAGGGAATCTTCCTGACCCAGGGATCAAACCCGCATATCCTGTGTCTTCTGCACTGACAAGCAGGTTCTTTACCACTAGCGCTACCTGGGAAGCCTGATTATATCTAGAAACTCTGCTATATGCTATGAATTCAAAGACGGAAAGATTGTAGTAGGTCTTAATTTCAATGAACTCACAAACAAGAAAAGAGAAATATAAGCAGGGTGCGGGGGAACACATCATGGACTAAAATAGTTACTTTAAGGAACATTTTCCTGAATACAGAGGAACTTAAGGTAAAATTTAGAGCCTGGGATCTGATCTAAACACTTTTGTAGGGCACAGTGCAAAGTGAAAACTCGAGACTCTTTGTTTAAAGCTTGTTAGGAATTTCAGACATTAAAGCAAAAGTTTAAATCAGCTATGGCCTTTTTAATTGTGGGGCCCCCTGCAATTGCACAAGCCATACATCCAAGGGAGTATAAGAGTATATTGTTATCCATTGGATACAAGAGGCTGGAGTTGATATTATCAGATTTAGGGTGAATTTGGTCAGTTAACCTTGTATTTGGAGAAGGCAATGGCACCCCACTCTAGTACTCTTGCCTGGAAAATCCCATGGATGGAGGAGCCTGGTAGGCTGCAGTCCATGGGGTCACCAAGAGTCAGACACGACTGAGTAACTTCACTTTCACTTTTCACTTTCATGCATTGGAGAAGGAAATGGCAATGCACTCCAGTGTTCTTGCCTGGAGAATCCCAGGGACAGAGGAGTGGTGGGCTTCCGTCTGTGGGGTCGCACAGAGTCAGACATGACTGAAGCGACTTAGCAGCAGCAACCTTGTATTTATTAATTCCACAAATCACTTTTATTCTTTTTTTTTTTCTGAATTACATGAAGAAAGAAATGTTCTTCTGCCACTGAAATCCAATATTTGAGTTTGGTATTTAGTGCATTAGCTTTTCCCTTTTCATTCAGTATGTTTTGTTTCTCCCTCTTAATTATTGGGTCACTTTCTTCTGTAAATGAAAACATTCCCATCCATTTCATCACCCATCTCCTACCTCCTACCACTTATCCAGTGAAAGATTGTTGTTTCAAAAGCAGAATTTTCTTTTCTTTGGCACCATTTGAGACTGTATCCTGTTTGTTTAAATTTTTATTGCCTTCAGACACAAAGTAAACTTTTTAACAGAAATGTTAAACATTCAAAGTGTGAGACTATTTGTAAGATTTTTAAGATCTCTGAAAATAGTTTCAAGTTTTATTCAGTTAGAAAAGCAAAAATTTCCACTGAAAGATTTGGAATATTTTACTAAAAAATAACTATGCATCTCTGTAATTCCCATAATATAATTTCTTTGAACACAGATCTGACTTAAAATGATTTTTTACAGTTTGTCATCTATGTAGTGACTAACAAGATTGTTTGGAGCAACACATAAACTAATATCAACCTTCACATTAGAAATCAATATTAAAATTGCTTTTTAAAATGTTGGAGATGATCTTATAACAGTGATAGTTTGTGATTCATAGCCTTCATTTTTATACTAAAAATGTACCATATTAGCAATACTGCAAAAATGAGTCTGCCTAGGCAGAGATATTATATATTTCTTGTAGTTTTTTGGGTTTTTTTCCCCTACCAGGGGATTCAGTTCTCCATACTGTGATATAAAAGCCTTTGTATTGCATGCTGAAGTGTCATCCAGGGTAATTGAATTACCTGTTAAAGCTCCTGTAATCAGGCAATTCTGCCTTTCCTTCAGGCTTGAAAAATTTAGGGTATAAAGCTTCTAAAAGCTCCGGATCATTGCTAATGGCCTGTTCCCAGGGCGACTGGTAGTACTTAGGGACAGCTGTGGTGTTGAATCTTTCAGGAGGAATTTCCTTCAGTGGTCCAGAATATCCTTTGGAAAAATATTGCAAGAATAAGTAAACACAGAGTACCTGAGAGTTACTAAATTCCACCTAGCATTTTACCATGTTTAATTTTTCATGCAGGGGTAAATTTATGAAGAATACATTCTTTTTTGGAGAGGGCAATGGCACCCCACTCCAGTACTCTTGCCTGGGAAATCCCATGGATGGAAGAGCCTCGTAGGCTACAGTCCATGGGGTCGCTAAGAGTCGGACACGACTGAGTGACTTCACTTTCACTTTTCACTTTCATGCATTGGAGAAGGAAATGGCAAACCACTCCAGTGTTCTTGCCTGGAGAATCCCAGGGATAGAGGAGTGGTGGGCTTCCGTCTATGGGGTCACACAGAGTCGGACACGACTGATGAGACTTAGCAGCAGCATTCTTTTTATAATCTCTCAGAAAAGAGTAGTCTGACAGCGTTAGACATTTTTAAATCCCTTTAAATTTATGGATTTTTCAAAAGAAACCACTTAGTGTTTCATTTTACCAAATTATACAGTTAGTTAGTTTCTTCCTTGACTATCAGTATATATATATCAGTTCAGTGAAACTATTAATTGTGCACCTTACATTAATTTATACTAGGCCTTATATACCACAGTTACTGCATTAATTTAGAAACTAGGTTTTGTGGAAATACCAATAAAGACAGATCTCCCTCCCCTGGAAGCTGATTCTTTATAGGTAATGTTTAGGTGTTGACTATCTAAAATCGATGCGTGCTTACATGCGGCTAAGTTGCTTCAAGTCATGTCTGACTCTTTGGACCTCAGCCCTCCAGACTCCTCTGTCCATGGAATTCTTTAGGTAAGAATACTAGAATGGGTTGCCATGCCTTCCTCCAGGGCATGTCGTGACCCAGGAATCAAACCCACAGCTCTTAAGCCTCTGCATTGGCAGGTAGGTTTTGTGTGTTTGTTTGTTTTTACCACTAGTGCCACCTGGGAAGCCCAATTTTTTTTTTTTTTTTTTTTGTCCTTGCATGTGGGATGTTAGTCCCTGACCAGGGATCGAGCCAGCACCTGCTGCTTTGGAAGTGTGGAGTCTTAACCACTAGACTGTCAGGGAAGTTTCAAGAATACTGGGGTGGGTAGCCCTTCCCTTCTCTAGGGGAATCTTCCCAACCCAGGGATCAAACCCAGATCTCCCACACTGCAGATGGACTCTTCACCTTCTGAGCCATCAGGGAAGCTTGAGATTGCTGAGTGGCCTGTCAAATGTTCAAGCTTCAGAATGGTGAAGTAGCTTGTCTCCACTGTCTTCGTCAGGCCCTTCTTATTCCCTGATGTGCCTATCCTTTGTTTACTTCGTTCCTGAGGATTTCTAACCTAATGTTTCTGCTTCCAGTCTTATCTCCTCGATTTATTCTTCTCACATGAGCTAGAAGTTTTCTGTAAGTATCATTTAAAAATCACAAAATTCCTGGCATAACTGTGAAACCATTTTCACATACATTAAGTGACATTCTTCAGGTCTTCAAAGGCAGAACTGTTTACTTTCCAGCTACACTACCTTACTGCCTAGTTATCTCTTTTACATAGTTCTCTCTTCTAACATATCAGAACCTCTGCTATGCAGTCACTCCTACTTTTAGGTTCCGTGATGCTCTTTTCCTTCTCTAAAATATTTTCTCTTTTATTGTGTTAAACCATGCCTGACCTTTCTATACACTAAAAATGTTTCTCTTTCTCAAAAACTCTTGATAATTCCACCAATAGGCAGAAACTGTTTGTTTGTAGTAATTTAATTTTCTTCTGATTGTCTCCAGTATCAAATGGCAGTCTCTTCAGTAGGCTGCTTTATTCTGCTTAGGAAGTTTAATTTATATATTTGGCTTTGATTGTGACATATATTGATGATTCCACGGTTTGTTTTTTTATCTTGATGCCCTTCTATTCAGCCACCTCTTAGATTCATCCAAATTACTATTCCCCTGACATCCTTTATAATCTGTCTAGACCTACATGCAGCTGTTTTCCGATACATTCTGCTTCTTTCTGTATATTGACCATCTTAGCAAATATTATCACTATTCTTAGATGTCTAAGACAGAAGCACTGTCCTAAACAATCTTTCATTCCCACAACAAATCACTAAGTACCAGCTATACTTAAGGATTTCTTAAATAAGCTTCTCAACTTTGCAGTTTCTGACTCACCATGGGCACCTACTTAAAATGTTGATAATGGATTCTTCCTTCCAGAGACAGGAGGTCTCAGATATGGCTTACACATTTAATGCAAGTGATTTGCAAACAGAACACTGGGAAGTAACTGTTCAAGCAAATTCTCTCTTTCCTTCTCATTTCCATACCTGGTTCGGGCCCTGTACATTTCTTGCCTGGGCTTTCATAGTAACCTTTGCTAAATTCGGATAATCTATAGTTTATACTCTGAATTTGTTGTACTTTTCAACTCATCAACCAAGAAGGAAGGACCCATTACTCTTGCTTCATTGCAAGCCATCTGATAACCTTGAAACTCTCCCTTTTATTAGTCTATACTATAGACATGCCCAAATATTTAATAATTGAATATTTAAACTTTAAGTAGCTATATGAACTTATACTTCCAAAATTTCTCTCTCTATATATATTTGAATATATGTATGTGTTTGTAAATATACATAGATTGTTCCTGATAATAAATAAAATATACATATGATATTGAAGTTTGTATGGCAGAGAGAAAATGAGACTACAAATACAGCATGGGCATTTGTCCTGTGTCCCTGTCTATGAATTCCTTGAGGGTAGAAGTTTTTTATTCTTTTTGAAATGTCTTGCTCAGTCATGTCTGACTCTTTGCAACCCCATGGACTGCAGCACACCAGGCTTCCCCATCCATCACCAGCTCCTGGAGCTTGCTCAAATTTATGTCCATCAAGTTGGTGATGCCATCCAACCATCTCATCTGTTATCCCCTTCTCCTACTGCCTTCAATCTTTCCCAGCATCCCTTTGCATCAGGTGGCCAAAGTATTGGAGATTCAGCTTCAGCATCAGCCCTTCCAATGAATATTCAGGACTGATTTTCTTTGAGGATTGACTGATTTGATCTCTTTGCTGTCCAAGGGACTCTCAAGAGTCTTCTTCAACAAAACGGTTCAAAAGCATCAATTCTTCAGCTCCCAGCCTTCTTTATGGTCCAACTCTCACATCCATACATGACTACTGAAAAAGCTATAGCTTTGACTAGATGTACATTTGTCAGCAAAGTAATGTCTCTGCTTTTCAATATGCTGTCTAGGTTGGTCATAACTTCTCTTTCAAGGAGCAAGCGTATTTTAATTTCATGGCTGCAGTCACCATATGCAGTGATTTCAGAGCCCAAGAAAATAAAATCTGCCACTGTTTCCACTGTTTCCCCATCTATTTGCCATGAAGTGATGGGCCTGGATGCCATGATCTTAGTTTTTTAATGTTAAGTTTTAAGCCAGCTTTTTCACTTTCCTCTTTCACCTTTACCAGGAGGCTCTTTAGTTCCTCTTTGCTTTTTGCCATAAGGTGATGGCATCTGCATATTGGAGGTTATTGATATTTCTCCTGGCAGTCTTGATTCCGGCTTGTGCTTCATCCAGCCGGGCATTTCACATGATGTACTCTGCATATAAGTTTAATAGGCAGAGAGGCAGTATACAGCTTTGATGTACTCCTTTCTCAATTTTGAACCAGTCTGTCGTTCTATGTACGGTTCTAACTATTGCTTCTTGACCAGCATACAGATTTCTCAGGAGGCAGGTAAGGGGACCTGGTACGCCCATCTCTTTAAGAATCTTCCACAGTTTGTTATGATCCACACAAAGGCTTTAGAGTAGTCAGTGGAGCAGAAGTAGATGTTTTTCTGGAATTGTCTTTTCTATGATCCAGCAAATGTTGCCAATTTGAGCTCTGGTTCCTCTGCCTTTTCTAAATCCAACTTGACCATCTGAAAGTTCTTGGTTCATGTACTGTTGAAGCCAAGCTTGAAGAATTTTGAGCATTTCTTTGCTAGCATGTGAAATGAGAGCATTTGTGCAGGAGTTTGAACATTCTTTGGAATTACCTTTTTTGGGGAATGGAGCAAAAACTGACCTTTTCCAACCCTGTAGCCACTGCTGAGTTTTCCAAATTTGCTGGCATATTGAGTGCAACACCTAACAGCTTCATCTTTCAGAATTTGAAATAGGTCAGCTGGAATTCCATCACCTCTAGTAGTTTTGTTTGTAGTGATGCTTCCTAATGCCCACTTGACTTCACACTCCAGGATGCCTGGCTCTAGGTAGGTGATCACACCATCGATTCATAATAATTGATGGTTATTGATTCATAATAAAACTTTTAACTTAGTAATGGAAGTACCACATTGAATCAACGTAAACTTTTCTATATGTCTTCTCTTCCTATTATAAAACCTTACCATTCCACACATTAGATAGCAGGAGGTTACAGTATAGTGGTTGGAGCTAAAAGAAAATATATATAGCCTATTATGTATTAGAATCGCTCAGTTGTGTCTGACTCTTTGCGATCCCGTGGACAGTAGCCTGCACCAGGCTCCTCCATCCATAGGATTTTCTAGGCAAGAGTACTGGAGTGGGTTTCCTTCTCCATTTCCTTCTCCATAGAATTTTCCCGACCTAGGAATCAAACCCAGGTCTCCCACATTGCTAAACAGATGCTTTACTGTCTGAGCCACCAGGTGACCTATTATGTATTAGGTATATAAAGATGAGTAAGGAAAGGATAAATTTTAACTCAGTATTTTATTGTATATTAGGGACTGTACTCACATTCTCACATTTAATTTTCACAGCAACCACGTGCAGTGGGATTTGTTTTCTTTATTTTACAGATTGAAGAAACAGACTCAAAAGATATTTATTTTCCTTCTCAACGCAGTAGTAAAGTGGGCATGGATGAAAGGATCCAGCAGCTTTATTGTTGCTGTCCACAGTGGTGATGGAACTTATTTCACCTTACCTGATCACAAATTATGGGGGGACAGGATAAAGATTTATTATTTCTTTAAATAAAAAGTAAGAATAATTTGATTTGCTCATTAAGAGCAATGAAAAAATGATGGAATGTTGACTGTGTTTGGCACTCAGGACACCTCTGTGAAAGTCCTTGTTCTGCATGGCATCCATCAGCTTTTACCTTTCCTTCTTCTTCACTTTTGCTTCTGAGCTTGGCTGTACAAACTTTCACTTTCATTTGATAATATAAATTCAATTAATTTTACCATTTGAGAGACTACTAGTAACTAAATACTAAAGGAGAGAGAACATTGAGGGAACACATGTTTTTATTATGGAGTATTGAAAAAAAGGGTAAACTTATGCCACTGTAGTATGTTTCTATTAAAAGAGGGCTTGCTGAATTTAGATTCATTTAGGGATGGTTCATTTATTGGACTGTTTTCTTAAAATCCCAGCATACCGTCTTTAGTAACAGCTGTAATATGCTGAATCATTAATTTGGTTCAACAAAAAAAATCATAATTTTTTTTCCTATTCTCAGTTGTCCATGTATACAGTCATATTAAAAGAAAATCCATTCAACCAAAAAAAAAAGGAGATCACAGGTTGAAACCCAGACCCATCAGATTCTAAAGTTTGTTTTTGCCATATGAGCTTAATGTTGTATGTGTAGAACCTGTTGCCTACTCTTCTGTGATAAAAAAAGCTATATGAAAGCTATTTGAGAATTTATTACAATGCTTTACTTCAGAATTCTATATATTCTAATTGTGTATTTGGTTTCCTTCAATATTACTTTGTCTATCAATACCTTTTCTCATTGTGTTCTGTAAGAATGTCCTAATAAATCTAAGCTCATCATTGACTGACATTCAACTTACTTTTAAATAAGATTTAATATTATACAGTTATTTTACTTATATATTTTCAAAAACATTATGCTATTTGAGAAGGTTCCTCAGAAGTACTCTTGATAAATTTACTGTTTACAAAAATATGACACAGGCATTGCTAATTTCAGTATAAAAATAGTTGAAAATTTTATAAATCTACTGTATACATTACTCCTGAGAAAAAACTTAAAGGTATTTGCTATTTAAGTTATTTTGGAAAGATATTGTCTAAGTAGAGCAGATAACTTTTCTGATTTAATATTTTAAAATCTAACAATATTTCAGCATTTACTTATTTTTTGGACTTCCCTCATAGCTCAATTGGTAAAGAATCCACCTGCAATGTAGGAGACCCCAGTATGATCCCTGGATTGGAAAGATCCCCTGGAGAAGGAAAAGACTACCTACTCCAGGATTCTGGCCTGGAGAATTCCATGGACTGTATGTATATTCCATGGGGTCTCAAAGAGTTGGACATAACTGAGCAACGTTCACTTTCTCTTCACTTATTTTTTAAGATAATAAACAAATATACAGTATTAGAGGATTGCATTTAAAGCCATGTAAGAGAGCAGAAAATAACAAAAGCAATCTCCACAAGGTCACTCACATGAGACAATCTGTGAATTTGGTATCAGAGCTGGATTTAATTCTTGATCAGTTAGTGTTGACTTCTAGCTATTCACAACCTCAAGTTCTTAATTTGTAAAATGAGGATTATAATAACTGTCATAATTATTACTAAAGAAGATAAATACATATAATAGTATTTCATAAATTACACAGTTCTATACAAATAGGATTTCCATATAATTACAAACAAACTTAATTTTTAGTATAATAAGCAATTGCCAACAAAAGCTTGGGCCATCTGAAAGAACATAAGACTCCTGTAAATGTGTTACTAAACTCTTCTAGGTCTAATCTTTACATTTGTCCTGAACTTATCTACAAAGTAGGTATATAATGTGAAAAGCTGTATCATTCAGAACCCATTTACTAAAGAATCCAAGTGACTCGAGTCATATATTTATGTGCATAGCAGTTTTATTATTCTGTTTGTAAGGGGGTTAATTACCTGGTGCAATGTTTTCTGGATTTGGGGGACTTCGTGGATCCGGGGTGTTAGGAGGAGTAAATGGTGCTTGCTGTGAACCACTTTCCAAGTTGATTCCATCCAGTTTCTCATTCTGCATGGCAATATTGTGCTGTATTTGATCAAAAGTAAACTCAATTGAAAACTCAAAAATGTACACTAACAGGACATAGCATATGTGCAAGACTCCATTTGTATACTTGGGATTTAAATATAATGCCAATTCATTGTTACATACTGTCTCAATAATTTATTTGGTACCAAGTTGAGTAATTGAATGAGAAATTTTACTGATATCAATCTAAACTCTGTTTTATGATGACAATCTACTTAATTAATTAAGCCTTACTGTGTGTCAGGCACTGTGTCCAGGGCTTTATATCAATTATCTAATTTGCTATTCACAACATATCCATAAGATAAATCTATTTAGTTTTTAAGTCTTTACTGATTTAATATCATATAGCATACTCGCCAAATACACAACTTAGTCATTGTTACATCATTAGTTTGCTTATAGTTGGGATTTAATTATATTCTTTAATATGACTTGTTTTAAAGTTAAATCTGAAATTTGGATATCAGTCATGTATAACAAAAACTATTTTCATTTTAAGCTTATTAGAAGGAAAAATTGGGGTTTCTAAAAAATAAATATTTAAAAGAGTGTCTAATGTTTTAGATGAATTTGCTTTACTGTTATAATTTAGGATTTATTTCATAACAATATAGCACTTTAAAAACAGTCAATTGATTTTTAACAGAGAAGAACAGACATTGTAATAGGTTATATCCTCAGATGTATAGCTAGGATTTACCTCTATAATAAAATATTGTTTTAATTATACATGAGAGATACATATGTTTTAAAAGAAGCTGATCTATTTAAGTGCATAAGATCAAATCATCTTTTAACTTTATAAAGAAAAATTTACTGAAGGCCATAGCAAATAAACAGCAGTTTTGAGTTTTTCCTGTGTGAAATAAGCCAAACATATTTTAAAATATTTTTTAATTTCTGTATTTATTTATAAAATGATAAGGTAAAGTACACTTTTGCAATTTAATAATTATTTAACTTTATATAAATGTGAATATTTCATACTACAATCCAAATGCTTACAATAACTAAAGATCATAAATTAAGGCCTCACCTGACAAAATTATGAAAAAAAATAAAGTTTATCCCATTTTCAGCCTTCACCCACCCACAGCCACTCTCCTTATAGTCTCCTTACATTCTCCTTACATTCTCTCTTATTCTCTTATTCTCTCTTATTCTCACCTTATTCTAGGCAGCATCCTGGTAAAATTGCTGTGGAATGAGCAAGGCAGTGTTGATAGTTGTAAGCTGACTTGTGGGGACATGAAAGAAGGCATGCAAGGTAACATTAACTAGGTGAGTATGGGTCTTGATTACTGGCCATAAGAGTTTGCATTTTATTAAATAGGCAAAAAGAAACAATTTCTAAAGATGAATAGTGCTGTATTCAAATACATCAGTTTTTAATGTTTTGAATTTAGTTATTATTTTAAGCATTCAATTTAATTGACTTAATAACTTTTTTCACTTCTGAACCTTCACCACTTAGAAAAAAAAAAGTCTTGCTAAGTTTAATTATTAATAAAAGCCAGTTGGGATACATATAGAAAGTTTAATTGTACCAAGGATTAAAATTACTTTTTCTAAGTTACTGTCCATGAAATGAGTTTCACCTAAACTTATAAATCATTCTACCTACATTAATTTAAAAATTGTGATACTAACCTCCTCTATAGACAGGAAAATCAACTTTTTCTAGCTAGTCATTAATTATCAGGAGACACTCAGTAACTCTGTTATTGTTAAGTATACAAGCAAAGCCTCATAATAGTTCGGTAGTGACTTATTTTAGTTATGATAGCCTTAAATGATTTTTATAATGTTATTTTTTGAACAAAATATATATATTTTTGAACCTCACTGTATTTAGTTACATCTTATTTCAGAATTACTTTTTACAGTATATTTCCTCTTTTTCCAATATTATATAAGATTTCTAAAGATTTTTTTAAAGTCTGTATTGAATTTGTTACAATATTGCTTCCATTGTTTATGTTCTGGTTTTTTGGCCGTGAAGCATGTGGGACCTTAGCTCACCGACCAGAGATCTAACTCATGCCCCTTGCATTGGAAGGTGAAGTCTTAACCCCTGTGCCACCAGGGAAGTACCTCCAAGGAATTTTAAAAGTGCTTAGTTACTGCAAACATATGTAGTTTTAACTGTAAACTGTGGATTTTTTTTCTTAGTTCCTTGACCAGGGATTGAACCCTAGTCTCCTGCATTGGAAGGCAGGTTCTTTTTTTTTGACTGCTCTTCGTTGCTTTCGCATGGGCTTTCTCCAGTGGTAGCAAGTGGTGGGGCAGGTCCGGGGAGGGGGCGGCTACTGTTTGTTGCCCTGTGTGGGCTTCTCACTGCAGTGGCTTTTCTTGTTGCAGAGCACAGGCTCCAGGCATGTGGGCTTCAGTAGTTCAGCACACAGGCTTAGTAGGTGCTGCTCGCGAGCTTTAGTTGCTCCACAGGATGTGGAATCTTCCCAGACCAAGGATTGAACCCATGTCTCCTGCCTTGGCAGGCAGATTCTTATCCACTGTACCACCAGGGAAGTCCATGGATTGTTTTGAATAATATCCTTTTGTGGTAACTTATAGAAAGTAATTTTAATTATGATAAACCATTCTTTTATTTTCTCTTGTATGCTTATTTTCTTCATCCCTTTTTGTGTGTGTATGTGAGAGAAGTTATCAGTTCATGAACTAGGACTTTAAAATTGGCATGTGTAGCAAGCAATGTATCTTCATTTTATTTTAAAAATGCATATTCTCTGTTGTTATTTGTATTATAAGAAGGTTTGTGTGACTTGAATTTACTAGTTTCTCAGCAAGAGAATAGCTGTGCTTATTTTTTTTTAATTATACTTAATATTTAAATAGATGGCATTGATTACCAAAGAGTTGGTTTATATTTTCATCTGATGATGTCCTGAAATTATAAGAAATGCATAAATGTAAGTTAAATAATTATTCTGACAGTATCTAAAGCTCAAGGGAAGCAGTAAAATATTATTTCAGAAAATGTAGTCAATAACATTAATTTGATATAAATCGTATAAAGATGATTCAAGAACTAGATTCTAAGTAAATCATTGTTTTCTATTTGTCAATGTTATTTTGTCCCTCCATTACTAGACAAGGGCTGTATTAATTTATCTTTGAAATCCAATTATAGTTTCTAGAACATAGTAGGCAATCAATAAATTTTTGCTGAAAGTATAAATAAATGAATGGAAATAGACCCAAACCTAATATCATCTTCTAAATTTCTGTCATATTATCAATGCTTGCTCAAAGTTGCAGTCTAAAGCCTTGATAAAAGCAAATGTGTCATCAAATTTCATCAGACTTCAGAGTATATTGTGTAACTCAGTGACATGTGACTTCATTCCATATAATTGTATATTATTTTATGCTACTTATTAGCATTTAATTGTTTCAGTATATTCAGTATATGTTCAAATATTTCAGTACAGGTGTTTGGACTATTTAGTTCTCAATCTTCTAGGAATGCTGGAAAAATATTAAGACATATTCTTATCTATTTTACCTATGACCAGAATGTTTGACCATAGGTATATAAGATTATTGTCAATAATTTGAAATACTAGTGATAAGAGAATATGTTGTATTCTAATGGACATTTAAAATCTTATACCTTCTTTCAGAATTGTAATTAAAGTATTATACTTAGAGATATAAATGTTAGTTATGAAAACTGGATTTATTCAGATGTCTAGACTTGTAGATGACTTTTCAGAGAATTTCCTTTAAGACACTATATTTCATATTATTCTTCAAACCTACCTCTCTATTGTCATTATCCATCAGATGAGCCAGAGGTTATTTTAGGTTCATACTGTATTCGCTACAGACATTTTCTGATAAGAGGATACTGAGCTTAATTACAGGATACCACAGCATTACATTTATCCATGATTTCAAGTAAAAATCTTCCTTCATTAAGTGTAAATACTATGGTTGAGTAAAATTTGATGTCTAACTGAATTCTTAATTATAACTAGATTCAATTATGGATGTTGAAGGTTGCTCATTAATGTGAAAAAAAAACTGTTTAAGATGTTCTCTAACCATTTATTGTTAAGCAGATCGTAACGAGGGACAAGAATGAGTAAAATTTTAGGGTTTGTGAGTGCAAATGTTAGTTCTGTAGTGTGTTTTAGTAATTATGATAAAAGATCAGTGAAACTGGTCTATTTGCTATAAAGAATTTAGCTGTTCATTCAAAACAGCTTACTAGTGATGGTAGTTGGAAAGCTTTCAGGTTTAAATTCATGAGTAAACTTTTCATAGCTATAAAAAGAAACCCTTAGTTAAAAAAGAAAACATATTGTAGTTTCCACCATCTCCTATAGTGCCGTATTCCATTTTTATTCTTCTTACTGGTATTTTATTTTAAAAATATTTTCCTGAAGCTAATCATTTTTCAGTTATAAACTTCTTCCTCTAAAATTTCTCTGAATGACAATTTAAAAGAGTATGGTATTCATGCAATATGTAAACTATAATTTAATGAGTTTGTTTGTTTTAACTTTTGGTCGATGGGAACTTTTGTCCAAAGAGTTTTATCCACATTGATTTTATTGTCAGAGAGTACCAGACTTCTCTATACAACGTGGAATGAATACTTTGAAAGGAGATCAGTTGTGTCTAGTTCCCAGGCATCTTTCAATGCCAGGATGTTTTCAGCAAATAAAATGCTTCTACTTGCTTTATGGAGCACTGTGTGCTTTGGAATTGTTTCCATCCCAAACATTTAACCAGTGGTGATAAGATACGGAAACTTTTAGTTCCATCAGTCTCTACTCCCTCTCCCTCCTCTTAGCAGAACAGACCAGTTCTTCAGTGCCAAATCTACAAACATGCAGTGTCTCTACTGAACCAAAAAGATACTCATATCAGGCATAATATTCGTTTATCCACCTAAATTATTCATTATCGTAAAAAAAGTGTAACAAAATCAATGAAAAGAAAATTTGTAAAATACTTGTTTGGGAATTTAATAATACATATGAATTTATAAATGCTACCTATTTATTTAGATAACCATATTATTAAGTTATACCTACGTTTATTTGTGCTTTAGATTCATACTGGAAATTTTCAAATGTATATTTGTCAGATCTTCTTTGTCGCATCTTAAATAGTCTGGCACCACGGTTACTGAGATGGGATAATTCTTCCAACATGATGTCTCTGGGGATGCTGACTTTTTTGCCCAGGTGCATGACATCTACATCTGTAAAACAATATTCATGTGCATGAAAAACCCTAAGATAAGCATTTTTAAATGCTCTGCTAAATTTCATAATTTACCATCTGCTATATGCTAGAATGGGCTTCCCTGGTGGATCAATAGTAAAGAATCTGCCTGCCAATGCAGGCAGAGAAGGCAATGGCAACCCACTCCAGTACTCTTGCCTGGAAAATCCCATGGACGGAGGAGCCTGGTAGTCTGCAGTCCATGGGGTCGTGAAGAGTCGGACACAACTGAACGACTTTACTTTCACTTTTCATTTTCATGCATTGGAGAAGGAAATGGCAACCCACTCTAGTGTTCTTGCCTGGAGAATCCCAGGGACGCCGGAGCCCGGTGGGCTGCCGTCTATGGGGTCCCACAGAGTTGGATACGACTGAAGCGACTTAGCAGCAGCAGCAGCAGCCAGTGCTGGAGACGCTGGTTCCATCCCTGTGTAGGAAAGATCCCCTGGAGAAGGAAATGGCAACCCACTCCAGTATTTCTCCCTGGGAAATTCCATGGACAAAGGAGCCTGACAGGCTACAGTCCATAGGGTCACAAAAGAGCCAACACAACTTGTTAACTAAACAACAACAATATGCTAGTATAGTAACTAAAATAGAGTCTCTTTACTCAGACTGCCTTGGGTTAAATCCTGGGTCTACTACTTTCTAACTGTATGATCATAGGTATGTTGCTTATTTTTTTGTAAACCTCAATTTTCTTATCTCTAAAGTGGGACTAATAATAATAATATTACTACATAGGTTTTATGTAAGGATTAAATAAAATGTTTCTTATCAAACAGTATCATACTTGGCACATAAAAGAGTGAGTAAAGTTTAATGACACTATTAATTTATTCTTTCCTTATTTAGTGACTTATCAAACAGTACCACTCATAGTTCTGTTCATAAGCTCTGTTTGACTCCCAGCATTTTTATGTACCAGTTTGAACTGTCTCCATTACAAGAGTGCTTATGCTTTGACTCATGCCACCCATTTCTCTGTCAGAACACTATTAATTCTGTATCTGGCATCAAGGAGCCTAACGTAAAGTAGGTAGGTGATAAGTATTGAATAATCCTTCCCAATCCAGTTTATGTGCCATTTCTGTCAATCCCTTCTCTAAAATTTCTATTCATAATTATTTATGCCTTTTCTGTATTCTCATAGCACTGAATCAATATTACTTGATTCCATTTTACTTATTCTGTGATTTGCATTTTCTTTATGTTTTTGTCTTTGTATCCTCCATGCCTTAAATAGAGGAGATGTTCAGTAAACAACTATTATTTTATATTTCTAGTACTGAAGGACTTTTCTGAAATCCCAACGAAATAAAACTCCTCCACTTGCTCCTTTAATCAGAAATGCTTTTTTTGGTAACACACACAGTTCTTTTGCCACTGTGGACTGCTGTTAAATGCAGAGAAGAAAAATTGGACCATTCGTAAAATAAATATTCTGGAAGATTGGGACAATGTTTTCTAATGTTACAAATTAACCCTAATAATTGGGCTTTTTGAGGTCTTTAGGGATAAAATAATAAAATTGCTTATAAATTTTCTCCCCATTTTGCTTTGAAGAAATCACTTTGTTTATATATCTCGATGTTACTGGAAGAGGCACTCCACTAATTATAAAAATTGTAATATCAAGACTTCTCTTTCTGTGAAGATCGAATAGATCTACTCTTCCCTGTACATTTACTAAGTAAAACTAAAAATCCTGGGCATTAGTATAAAATAAACATAAGACTAAAAGTTGGAGGGAAGAAGGCAGACCTCAGGACCAAGGAACAACACGGTACTAATTCTTTGGGTTTCTTTTGGCCTCACATATCCAAGACTTGGAGCTGAAAATGCTTTTAACTGAGAAACATGCAACAGGTACAGCCAAAAACCTACAGTAAGATTGTTCTCACTAGCCAAGACCAGGAAAGGAGCAACCTATAAAGACAAGAAACTTTTAGACAATAGCTACTCTACTTTAGCCAAATGCCACAGAAAAAAAACTATCCTCATCCATACCAACAATTTCAAGTGTAGAGCCCAGGATTTTACCCTTGCAAAGCTATAGCAGGGTACCCCAGTGCACCCTTATATAAGGGTGATATCTGAGAGGCCAAGGAGGAAGCTGGGACTTTTGTCCCTGTTAGCCAGGAACAACCCTCAACCCCTGCAGAGTTAGTAGAGACTAGGTGGAGATTCTGAACTCCCACCACCTAATAGTAACTAAGTGACTCTCCTCAAGTTTCATTGTGGGCCAACTGAAACTTTGACTTCTTATTTCTACCTGGCAGTGGTGAATGAGGTGGCACTCTCCTTCCCCTGCTGAAGCAATGTCAGACAAGTATAGATAAAATTGAAGGCTTAAATAAGAGCAAGATACTTAGAATATAATATGAAAATGTGCAGGCTCAAATAAAAAACTCATTTGTCATACCAAGAAACAAGAAGATCTCAAACTAAATGGAAAAAAGACAGATGCCAGCATGATAAGACTGAGATATTAAAATTATATAACAAAGATTTTAAAGTGGCCATGATAAAAATGCTTCAAAGAGCAATTACAAAGTTTCTGGAAACAAATGGAAAATTTTAGAAAACTTTAGCAAAGGAAAAAAAATCATGACTGAAATAAAAGTTATAAAGACCCAAATGGAAACTTCAGAACTGAAAAAATACCCCAAATAAAAAGTTCAGTGGGTGGATTCAGTAGCAGAATGGAGGGGATAAAGGAAAGAATCAGTGAACTGGGAGACAGAGTAATGGAAATTACCCAATAAGAACAACAGAGAAAAAAAATAGGAAAAAAAGTAAAGAAAGCCTTAGGGATCAGTGTGACTAGAACAAAAGATACATCATTTGTATCACTGAAGTCCCAGAAGGAGAGGAGGTATTTGGGGTTGGAAAAGTACACAAAGAAATAATGGCTGAAAATGTCCCAAATTTGGCAAGAGATATAAACCTACAGATTCAGAAAGCAAAAAGTATTCTATAAAAATTAAATTTATAGACCTCTACAACAAGACATATCATAAACTTCTGAAAACTAAAGACAAAGGGAAAATCTTGAAAGCAGCCAGAGAAAAATGACAACTTACCTATAGGGAGAAAAAAATGAGAATGACAGTAGATTTCTCATCACAAACCATGAAGACCAGAAGGAAATGGCACAAAAATGCTGAAAGAAAAGAAATGTCAACCCAGAATCTGATACCAAGTGAAAATATTCTTTAGAAATAAAGGGGAATTTGAGACNAGGGAGAAAAAAATGAGAATGACAGTAGATTTCTCATCACAAACCATGAAGACCAGAAGGAAATGGCACAAAAATGCTGAAAGAAAAGAAATGTCAACCCAGAATCTGATACCAAGTGAAAATATTCTTTAGAAATAAAGGGGAATTTGAGACATCTTCAGATGAAGGAAAAGTAGGAGATTATTTTTCCTGGAGACCTACCCTAAAAGAATTGATTCATGCTATTATCACAAAACATCCAAGACTGGTGACTTATAAACAGCAAAAATGTATTTCTTATACATTTTTGCTGGAAGCGTGAGATATGGGTACCAACCTAGTTGGTTCTGTTGAAGTCATTCTTCTGAGTTGCAGACTGCCTACTTCTCACTTTGTTTTCATGTAGTGAAAGAGACATGGTAGCTCTCTTGGGCTTCTTTTATAAAGATGTTAATATCATTCACGAAGACCCCACTCTCATGGCATAATCACCTCCCAAAGGCCTCATCTCCCAACACCATCGGGGGCACTAACATTTCAATATATGAATTCTAGGGGGACACAAATATTCAGACCATAGCAAATAACTAAATGAAGTTCTTTAAACAAAATAAGGAAACTTAGAACATCAAGAATGAGAAAAGATTACAGTAAGCAAAAATGTGGATAAATACAATCAGTTTTCCTTTCCCTCTTGAGTTTTCTAAATTATGTTTGACTCTAGAAGCAAAAATTATAAACCTCTCAGATATAATTAAAATGTATGTAGAAAATAGGTAACAGTTATAAACAGTAACAGTTATAAACAGGAAGAGGTAAATAGACATAAAGGTAGGTAGGTTTTCTGCACTTAAACTGATAAAATGACAACATCAATAGACTTTGATAAATTAAACATATATAATGTAATAGAACAACTACTAAAAACTATAAATATATACTTGAAAAACTAGAGGTAAATAAAAATTGAATTCTGAAAAATAGGTAAGAAACCCCATAGGAAACTAAGAAAAAGAAAATAGAAATGAAAAACAGACAACAAACAGAAAGCAAAAAATAAAATGATAGACTTAAGGTCTACTATGTCAATAATTACGTTATATATAAATGCTAAAAATATCCTAATAAGAGGATAGAGACTAGTGATTGGATTTAAAAACATGACCCAAATATAAATTGTCTAGAAGAAACTCACTTCAAAAATAAGTAACTTGAGCAATATAGGCAAGTTGAAAGTAACAGGATAGAAAAAGATATCAAACAAACATTAATCAATGGGAAGTAGTATTAGTATCAGATAAAGTGGACTTCAGAACAAAGGAAATAACCAGACAGAGAATGTTATATAATGATTAAAGTGTCAGTCCACTAAGAAGACCTAAAACTACTAAATGTGTATTCATCAGAAAACAGAGCTGCAAATGGAGCAAAAATTTATAGAACTAAAAGGAGAAATAGATAAATCCGCAGTTACAGTTAGAGGCTTCAATATCCCTTTCTCAACAAATGATAGGGTAACAGAGAGAAAATGAGCAAGGACATAAAAGAAGTCAATGATGCCATCAACTAGTAGGATGTAAATGTTTGTAAAATACTCTACTGAATAGCAAAAGTTACACATTCTTTCCAAGTGCACATAGAGTATATACCAAGATAGATCATTTCCTGTACCATAAAATAAGCTTTAACAAATTCAAAATTATACACAGTATGATCTTTGATCACAGTGGAATCACACTAGAAATCAGTAACAGAATGATTACAAGAAAATCTCCAAATATTTGCAAGAAAAAAATACTTTTAAGCAATCCGTGGGTCAAAGAAGTCTCAAAGGAAATAAAAAATTCATTGAACTAAGTGAAATAGAAAATAGAGTTTATCAGCAATACTGGGCATTTATTCTAGTAAAGTGAAAGTTTTATATTCACACAAAAACCTATACACAATGTTCACAGCTTTATTCTTAATATAAGAAAATAGTCAAATGTACTTTAATGAGTAATGGTTAAAAGGGGCTTCTCAAGTAAAGAATTCTCCTACAATGCAAGAGACATGGATGCAATCTTTGGGTTGGAAAGAGTCCCTAGAAAAGCAAATGGCAACCCACTCCAGTATTCTTGCCTGGGAAATCCCATGGACAGAGGAACCTGGTGGGCTACAGTCCATAGGGTCTCAAGAAAGTTGGACACGACTTAGCTACTAAACAACAACAAATGGTTAAAAACGCTGTGATCCATCCATAGCATGGTATTCAGCAATAAAAGCGAACAAACTATTGAAATATACAGCTGGATCTACCTCCAGGGAAGTACACTGAATGAGAAAAGCTATCCTCAAAGGTTACATACTGTATGATTCCATTTTACAGCATCTTAAAATGAAAAAAAAAATATATATATATAGGAGATAGATTACTGATTGATAGCAGACTCTTGACTGCATGAATGTCAATATTCTTGTGATATTGTACCATGGTTGTGAAGATGTTGATAATTGGGGAAACTGGGAAAACATACTGGGTTTGCCCTGTATTCTTACACGCATCTGTACTCAGTCACTCAGCTCAGTTGCGTCCACTTCTGCCACCCCACAGACTCCAGTGTCCATGGAATTCTCCAGGCAAGAATACTGGATTGGGTAACCATTCCCTTCTCCAGCGAATCTTCCTGACTCAGGGATCAAACTCTTGTCTCCTGCATTGGCAGGTGGGTTCTTTACCATTGAGCCACCTGGGAAGCCTATTCATTCTTACAGCTGCATGTAAACTTTTATCTCAAAATCAAAAGTTTAATTAAGAGCTGTCAAGCCATGAAAAGACATGAAGGATCCTTAAATATATATTGCTAAGTGAAAGAAGTCAGTATGTAATGGCTTACTGTGTGATTCCACCTTCTGGAAAAGACACAACTTTGTAAGAAAGGAAAAGAATCAGTGGTTGTCAAGCACCTCTGGGGAGGGAGTGCACATAAGATGTTAAGCACAGAGGACGTTCAGGGCAGGGAGACTGTTCTGCAGGAAATTATAATGGCAGGTACATGACAGTGTGCATTCACTTGAAACCCACTGAACCCTGACATAAACGATGGATTTCAGTTAATAATGCTATAATGCTATATCAATATTGATTTATCAGTCTCAGCAAGTATAATACACTACGATGTTAATAATAGGAGAGACTATATATTGGAAGAAGAAGGGTATATAAGAACACAACTTACTTTCTGTTCAATTTTTCTGTAAACTGCTCCAAAAAATTAAGTCTTCAATTTAAAATTTTTTCATAGCACTTCCTAATGAATGCAGAATGGCATTGTCTGTTAAGATGGAAAAAAAAATTCTGTCCTTTACAGTCCCCAGGATGACAGAAGTAGCTTATGGAAGAGGAATGAAGGCCAACAGCAGAATGAGTGAGACTATTTTATAGTTNATGTGTATAAGAGACAGAGAGGATAGAGACTAGTGATTGGATTTAAAAACATGACCCAAATATAAATTGTCTAGAAGAAACTCACTTCAAAAATAAGTAACTTGAGCAATATAGGCAAGTTGAAAGTAACAGGATAGAAAAAGATATCAAACAAACATTAATCAATGGGAAGTAGTATTAGTATCAGATAAAGTGGACTTCAGAACAAAGGAAATAACCAGACAGAGAATGTTATATAATGATTAAAGTGTCAGTCCACTAAGAAGACCTAAAACTACTAAATGTGTATTCATCAGAAAACAGAGCTGCAAATGGAGCAAAAATTTATAGAACTAAAAGGAGAAATAGATAAATCCGCAGTTACAGTTAGAGGCTTCAATATCCCTTTCTCAACAAATGATAGGGTAACAGAGAGAAAATGAGCAAGGACATAAAAGAAGTCAATGATGCCATCAACTAGTAGGATGTAAATGTTTGTAAAATACTCTACTGAATAGCAAAAGTTACACATTCTTTCCAAGTGCACATAGAGTATATACCAAGATAGATCATTTCCTGTACCATAAAATAAGCTTTAACAAATTCAAAATTATACACAGTATGATCTTTGATCACAGTGGAATCACACTAGAAATCAGTAACAGAATGATTACAAGAAAATCTCCAAATATTTGCAAGAAAAAAATACTTTTAAGCAATCCGTGGGTCAAAGAAGTCTCAAAGGAAATAAAAAATTCATTGAACTAAGTGAAATAGAAAATAGAGTTTATCAGCAATACTGGGCATTTATTCTAGTAAAGTGAAAGTTTTATATTCACACAAAAACCTATACACAATGTTCACAGCTTTATTCTTAATATAAGAAAATAGTCAAATGTACTTTAATGAGTAATGGTTAAAAGGGGCTTCTCAAGTAAAGAATTCTCCTACAATGCAAGAGACATGGATGCAATCTTTGGGTTGGAAAGAGTCCCTAGAAAAGCAAATGGCAACCCACTCCAGTATTCTTGCCTGGGAAATCCCATGGACAGAGGAACCTGGTGGGCTACAGTCCATAGGGTCTCAAGAAAGTTGGACACGACTTAGCTACTAAACAACAACAAATGGTTAAAAACGCTGTGATCCATCCATAGCATGGTATTCAGCAATAAAAGCGAACAAACTATTGAAATATACAGCTGGATCTACCTCCAGGGAAGTACACTGAGTGAGAAAAGCTATCCTCAAAGGTTACATACTGTATGATTCCATTTTACAGCATCTTAAAATGAAAAAAAAAATATATATATATAGGAGATAGATTACTGATTGATAGCAGACTCTTGACTGCATGAATGTCAATATTCTTGTGATATTGTACCATGGTTGTGAAGATGTTGATAATTGGGGAAACTGGGAAAACATACTGGGTTTGCCCTGTATTCTTACACGCATCTGTACTCAGTCACTCAGCTCAGTTGCGTCCACTTCTGCCACCCCACAGACTCCAGTGTCCATGGAATTCTCCAGGCAAGAATACTGGATTGGGTAACCATTCCCTTCTCCAGCGAATCTTCCTGACTCAGGGATCAAACTCTTGTCTCCTGCATTGGCAGGTGGGTTCTTTACCATTGAGCCACCTGGGAAGCCTATTCATTCTTACAGCTGCATGTAAACTTTTATCTCAAAATCAAAAGTTTAATTAAGAGCTGTCAAGCCATGAAAAGACATGAAGGATCCTTAAATATATATTGCTAAGTGAAAGAAGTCAGTATGTAATGGCTTACTGTGTGATTCCACCTTCTGGAAAAGACACAACTTTGTAAGAAAGGAAAAGAATCAGTGGTTGTCAAGCACCTCTGGGGAGGGAGTGCACATAAGATGTTAAGCACAGAGGACGTTCAGGGCAGGGAGACTGTTCTGCAGGAAATTATAATGGCAGGTACATGACAGTGTGCATTCACTTGAAACCCACTGAACCCTGACATAAACGATGGATTTCAGTTAATAATGCTATAATGCTATATCAATATTGATTTATCAGTCTCAGCAAGTATAATACACTACGATGTTAATAATAGGAGAGACTATATATTGGAAGAAGAAGGGTATATAAGAACACAACTTACTTTCTGTTCAATTTTTCTGTAAACTGCTCCAAAAAATTAAGTCTTCAATTTAAAATTTTTTCATAGCACTTCCTAATGAATGCAGAATGGCATTGTCTGTTAAGATGGAAAAAAAAATTCTGTCCTTTACAGTCCCCAGGATGACAGAAGTAGCTTATGGAAGAGGAATGAAGGCCAACAGCAGAATGAGTGAGACTATTTTATAGTTTCCTGGGGCTTGTTTGCTAGCTCTCTTGAGTTCCACAAGGAATATTCACTTCTTTTTATTTGCAAGTGTTTGGAGTTTCTGTTACTGTGTGCTTGCAACATGGAAGGAGGAACTGGGTTATTTTTTGGTGTGTCTATATCCCTCAGTATTCTAGAAAGCGTGACAGGAGTGAACTATTTCAGCTTTTTTAGTCTGGAATCAAAATAAGTTCCCTTTAGATCACAAATGATAGAAACAGCACAATATTGCTTATAGTAATTCGGTACAATATTAGGGCTTCCCGGATAGCTCAGTTGATTTTCCACCTGCATTGCAGGAGACCCCAGTTCAATTCCTAGGTCCAGAAGATCCCCTGGACAAGGGATAGGCTACCCACTGCAGTCTTCTTGGGCTTTCCCTGTGGCTCAGCTGGTAAAGAATCCACCTGCATTGCGGGAGACCTGGGTTCAATCCCGGGTTGGGAAGAACTCCTGGAGAAGGGAAAGGCTACCCACTCCAATATTCTTGCCTAGTGAATTCCATGGGCTATAGTCTATGGGGGCAAAGAGTTAGGACATGACTGAGCTACGTTGACTTCACTTCACAATACTAGTGGGTGGAGGGGAAATCTCCTTTAAATTCTTCTTGAAAGAATTCAATTAGCAATGCAAGACAGAGAAGATAAAAAGAATTACAGAAAATTGAAATCCATAGGAATACACATTCTGTTTAACAATTAAATGTTTTTAAAGAAATTTAGATTTTTCCTGAAAAACCTTTCAACTGGGACATTTTCAAGAACTGAAAAAATGCCCCATACAAGACAACCACTAGAAAATGCAAAGATGACAGTCTTTATAGTACAGTATGTCCCCTATATGTGAAAGAGTTCCATTGTGTATTTGTAAAGTCCAACGGAGTTACCCTAGGTACCCAACTAACACAATCAGCCATATAGCACCATACTGTAATAATTTCACACAAATAATACATAAAAAACACACTCACCAAAAAACATTTCTAATCTTACAGTATCTTGAAAAGTACAGTAGTACAGTACAAGAGCTGGCATGCAGGCATCTTGGAAAGCTTGCAACCTGACAGTTCATATGCAGGGGACTTAACTGTAAGGGAAACTTTCTCCTTAAAATTAATGCTATAAAGTTTTTCCATAAGGAAACCAAAACAAGGATGCAGTTTTTCTCTTTTCTCCTCTTTACCGGTTTGAGTCATTATAAACAGTTAAATGAAAATAGTCTAGAAAAAGGAAACAGTGTATTATTATTTTTCTAAAAGTTCTAAATTTCAAGCTATAGCATAAGTTTAATTTGGGGATACCAAGACAAGGATTTGAGAAAACTTTTCTCTCGTTCTCCTCTTCCTAATGACTGCCAATATTAGCTGATTACACCAATGTTTCTGAAATAACTACATGACCTAAGTGAATCCTATCCCGCTAGCCCCTTAGATTTACAGTAGTCTTCTGAGGTATATTTGACAGGAATGATTACCTTTGTGATTGATACAGGAACAGGTGTGTAATGACCTAAGCCAGTGAGAGAGAATACCAGGACTTTTCTTTGTGTACACCTTGCCAAAGATACTTTCTTTTCCTGCTACATATAAGCATGGATGCATATTGTCCCGCAAACTGTTGATAAAATGATAGAGTCAAACATGAGGTGAAGCTTACCCCAAGGAAATCAGAGCAGAGGCAGAGAAAGAAACTGGTCCTTAATAACATACGTGAGGTGCCAGATGAAGATTTATTGAGTCACCTCTGAACTTTTCAGTTATATTAGGTAGTAAATTCCCTTTATTTTTCAGTCCAGTTGGTTTCTGATTTTCTGCTATTTTTAACTTAAAAAGCATACTAACCAATATGGTCATTCTCTTCAGATCTTCATCTCACTGATATAGGTCCAAAAAGTTTATCAAGATTGGAATCACAAGAAAGAGTAAAGAAGGATAGCCAAGAAACCCATCAGTGGGAGTCTCGAAGAAGAAAGGGAAAAAAGAGCAGAGGTATAAACTATACCTCTGGTCAGACTTGTTTGGACTCATAAGAAACATTCACTCCTTTTTAGCAAAACACAATAATTATCACTCAAGCTGCTGCAAGGAATAAATGTATAGCAAGAGCCATGAGGAACTTACCTACCCTCAATAATCAGCTGGTGTAATCCATTATTACAGTAAATTTATATCACAGTAGAGAAATAAGAGACAAAAAGGAAAGAGGAGAAGAAGGCACATATAACTGACCAACTCTCAATTCTCTTTTCTTATTCTTCATACTTACTTTTACTTTTGTTAAGCCTAAATGTTCTCTCCTACTCTATAAGTAACAGACAAGGAGTTCATTGGCTTTGAGTGACCATCTAAAGGTACTGTGGATCTCTGGGATGAGATAACTTCATGAGAAGTCTACTGGTATCTGAAGCAGACTTGTCCTGGCTCACAAAGAGTCAATAAATTTTCAGAAATTCTGTGAGCTAGTAGTTAAAGTCAATGAACATAGCCACTATTAAAATTAAATTACATAACTTAATAATTAGATAAATTGTATTAAAAAGAAAGCAATAGATACTAAAAAATATCACTTTCTAAATACTTCTTTTTGCTATTATCAATGCTCTTGATGTTTTCTTATATCTATTATATCTGTATGGTGGAAATACTTTACTATTGTATTACAACACACCTCTTCCCAACTCTGCATTCAGTTTCTCCTTGATGGTAACTCAGCCTTGTTCCTAGCAAGAGAATTTTGCAAACTCAACAAACGGAGGCATTCCCCACCTAAAAAACCAATTAAATATTCACTGGCATACTAATAGACATAGGAATACTTTAAGTCAACATGTTTTGCATAAACAAACAATAAAAGACATAAACCAAATTTTCCAAGGTTTTTTTCCCCTTCCTTTCCATTCGTTGAGTTTATGATGTCACTGGAGCTCGAGTTCCAGACCATCTATGAGTTGGGAAATCTAACGTATGAACACTCATTTATTTAAATTTTTAGAGTGAAGAATTCTCTCAAATGAGCAGACAGAATCCAAGTTCAGCTGTTCTCTGCTCTTTATTGCAAACCTCTGTGCAGGGTCTTAACAGTGTGTTTTATCTGGATGCCTGATAAATGATATAACTTATTCAGGGTTCATATCCTTGCCCTGATGGATTAGAAGGTTGTCTTTGTGGCATTAGATCATCTATTGAAAATAATATTGCTAGACATACTTTCCTGTTGATGTCATTCATAGTGATCCAGAATTTTCCATTTATTCTTTAAAGATCTTATAGGACTTAATCCATTATAGCTTGCTGCTATTTTAAGGAGATCAGTGGTTATTTTGGATTAAATATCCAATTATAAAAAATATTAAAATATACCTTGACCATAAGAAAATTAATTTCCACAAAAAACTCCACATTTTTCAATCTACTAGAGATATTAAATAATTGTAACTAATATTATTTATCAGATGCATTTTTTCTAGTTAGATTAAGATTTAAAATCTTACATTAAAAAGTTCAAAATTTTGATTTTTGAGTGTGCTTTCCTTCCACTTTAGCCACATTGCTATGAGTACTGGAAATCAATTGAAAAAATGCATTTTGGTGGGAGAGTATCAGTGGTCTTTGAAAATGTGATCTATTTCTTTTTCAAAACTTTCTTCAATATGTAGTCTTATGAGCAGACCCTGGATCTAAATTCTTCCAAAAGGAAACATTCTTTTTTTCACATTTATTTCATAAGTTAACATTCTGAAACTTAGTCAGCAAGGATTTATGGATGCACAGATATTTCTGTGTTTTTATTTGAAAATTTGATCCTGCCAGTGTTATATATTTAATTAGATCAGTGAGTCCAATTCACAGTTTATAAAGATATTCAAATAATTGTAGTAAGACAAAAATCTTTTAAAACTGTTTCCCTACAATTTACTAGCAGCTGCAATTCTTGTAGAATGGGCAAAGCCACAGACGGGGAGATAATTGAATCTGATTTACTTGAGAGTGGTCCTATCAATTTAGTTAAAAGCCTGCTTAAATCCAAGAGATCTCTGCATTTACACAGGACTCTTCAGCCTGCTTACAGTTAACCTATGTGCACTGAATAATAATCCATAAATATACATCATTGTGTACTGAAATATGCATATATACAATGCTATATAAAACAGTTAATAGCCCAGACTGATTTTGATTTTGAATAGTGCTTTAAAAGTCTACATTTGGTTAAAAGTTTACTACTAATTTCTAATAGTTTTCTCTACATGAAAAAAGTTGATTTTGAAACTCATCTGGAATTCCATATTTTCCTACTTTGTATCTCTTTGCCTTGATTTGAGTTCTAAACTATAAAGTTTTCAAAACTTTACTGTTAAAAGTATTGCCACTTATAAACTGTGTAAATCTATAAACATTTAAAAACTGAGATTACCAATGTATTAAGGTATGCAAATTGAATTACACAAACCAGTAATTCAACCAGAACTGTTTATAGGATGTACATCTAGAGAGAGAAACATGATCACCACTGGAGAATGGGTACAGCTTCAGGAGCAAATAGCACAGGATTGTTTTGTGCTACAGCATGTTAGAGTGAAAAAGACAATAAAGAAATTAGGATGATGAAATTATGGCTAGAATTAAACATTTTCATTTCAACTTTGGTATAAACTGGAATTTAGCCTGGTTCTCTGCTGCTGCTTTTCTGGAAGGCCTTATTAGAGGTTTAGAAATCTACGGCAGATCTAGAAATATCCACGATTTTACAACATATTACTGCACACTGATATTCAAAATAAAGCATGATTTTTCTCAGGGTTATGAGAATGCTAATGTGAAATTTTAAACCAAAGAAAACTCTCAAACTTGTACATTGAAGCATTAGGGTAAGTTCTTTTGCTCCCCCAGACTTTTTATATTTGATCTGTGGTATTTAAGACCTTCCTTGTGTCCTCATTTTTGTACCAGTAACTTGATCAATTATAGTTTGAGATATGCTTGTATAGGAAAAATAAAAGGGTTCCTCACCTTAATGTTTTATCTGAAAGTTAAGACATCATGATTATATGTCCCTGCAATTTGTGTCAATATTATCATTGCCTTTGCTATTGGTGGGGAAACTCAAACACATGTAGCTCAATACATTAGAGTCATGAAATTTTAAAAGTAGATGTCTCAATAAACCCAGCCTCTTCAGTTTCGGGTGAGGAATTAGATGTCTGGTCTGGAACCCAGGGCTCCTAGTACCATATCAACAACAGCACTCCATTTAGAACCTGGCTTCCTATTTTCAGACCACAGACTAACCTCTTTTCCTGAAATCACAAAAAAAATCTGCTCAGTCTTCTTCTGTGTACTGTCACTGTTCACCAGCTGTTCACCAGTCATGAGGGGAAAAAAACAAAAAACATACCAAAAAAGCCCTCACAAAACCAGGTGAGAAAACTGTAGGGTCACTGAAACAGTAGTCTTTCTATTTCTGAAAGCTCTTCTTAAGTGTATTTGTGCTTAATCAGGGGCCAGCACACTCCCAGTTCTTACATAATTTTAATTCCTATTCCTTTTCCCCACCATTTCTGAGATGCCAGTTGTTCTAATGTGCCTCTCCTTCTTCCATTCTCATTCCCCCTTCTCTTTCTCTATTGACTTATTGCTTCCTATTCATTTATCCCACCCCCGACCCTTCCTGGGTCTCAAATGAGTTCCTGAGAGAGAAACATGATCACCACTGGAGAATGGGTACAGCTTCAAGAGCAAATAGCACAGGATTGGTGGGCATTACCCACCATTATAAGCAGTCTTTTCTTGTCTCCGTAACTAATTCATGCACCAATAATGGCAAAATATTTCTGTGTTTTTGTCTTTTAGGATAGCTTGTTAGATGGTAACAGCATGGCTCTGATATTTCTGTTTTGTATCACAGCTGTAGCACAAAACAATTACTACCATCAGCTCTAACACTTCTGATACTGATGGTGATGACCATGATGATGATCATCTGGATGTGATGATGAGGACGGTCTGCCTTAGTATTAAGGGATACTTTCTATTAATTACTTTTGAGAGTGTAGTATATTTGCTTCTGGTACATAATTTGACACCAAATCATGATGGCTTCGTAATAAGTGAACAGCTTGGGGTTTGTTAGAGGCGGGGTCATCTTCATTTTTACTCAGGCAGTCCAGTTCAATGTATTCTAGTCTGTATGGATACGATTTTTCAGTGATTTGAGGTTATTTCTCCTTAAGATTAAGTGAGTGTTGTGATGAAAAACTCGTCTTTTGATTCTTGTATTTTTCTATTGGCGGATCTCAAGGCTCACTAACTATAGTCTCTCTCCCCACAACAAGAACCGGACTGAACTTCTAGTTCACGTTTAGAAAGCAACTCATTTAGCCATCTCATTGTCACATTTCATTCTCCTCCTGGCTATATGTTTCTGAAAAGTAATATAAAAAATAAATGAATTTTAATACTGCAAAAAAAAATTCTTGATGCACAAGGGGAAGAGGGAATGGAGGAAGAACGTAGACTGGGAGAAGAACTTCTCTGATCATTTTTATAAAGGACAATTCAGTCTAAATTTTACTTATTTAGTCTTAGAATCAAGATCAAGACTGTGGTATGCTTCATCATACACTATCCAGCTTTTTACTGGTGTGAAATGTTTGAAAATTTGGAGGATTGTTCCTAAAAAAGTTTTCTCTGTAGTCCATGTCTCATTTCTGCCTCCTTAGGAAAAATGATGCCCCTCTAATTCCACATCTCTAAACAATATAACATATACAAATAGTAAAGTTCCATGTAATATGTCAGAGGAAATAAAAGAGGGAGATTATTTAAATTACTTCCTAAAGTACTACAGCTATTTTAGTTGAGATGAGTTAAGAAAGAGCCTGCGATTATCCCTGTGTTATCTGTAGTACTTGACCTCCAAACTAAGGCAGAGCATGTGACTCTACTTAAGGGACTGGAAATCTACCCGTGATTTGGGAGGGAGGCTTTAGCAGACTTTACATGGCTAGGACCTGTTGGTGGTGAGATAGTAGTTTTGAGAATTTTTTTATCCCTTGAGATATAATTGTATTTTTTTCTTTACATTTCATTTGAAAAGTTATGTTACGAAAAAGAAAAAGATACTCTATAGGTCTGTATCAGTAATAGAGTAGAATTCAAAACATGATTTAAACTGGAAATAAAATGATGGATTGATTTATGATTATGACATAATTAGAAAATGATAATTTATCCCAAGCGTAGTTTGAAGGTAAGTAAGTTTAGTCATGAACTCAAATGATTATCTGATTTTTGCCTTACTGATCAGGGAAGCTGTTAAAACAATTTCAAGTAAACTACATGAAGCAGGAGATACAAAGAAGCATAAAAAAATGAAAAGAAGCATGAATTTTGGAACCTTACATTGGTACAAATTTAGTTCTGGGATCTGATTCAGAATTATCTTCACTTTATTCCAAGCTAACTCAAAATGATAGTAAAACACAGAACTAAGTTGAATCCAGTATTTTATATTGGATGATTTTGTATTACAGAAAATGAAAACAAACTTAATAACAGAATCCTTAAATATGACTACATTATGGGGGAAGCATCTAACACAGTCTCTGATTGATTCTATTCAGCTCACATTATGGAAAGTGAAGTATGAAAATGCTACACTTTGTATACCTGAAACTAACACAGCATTGTAAATCAACTATACTCCAATACAAGTTTAAAAGAGAGAAAGAAGAAAATGCTACCCTTATGCCTGCTCTCAGCTGCCTTCACCAGATCTCATTTCTCTAGGTTTCAGTATTGTTCAGGTAAAAGGTCATATTCCTTGTCAACAGAAAGGAAGTAAGGAGATGCCCTGAAAACTACACAGATACATTCTGGAATGGCTCAAATCAGCCCTTAAAGGAATCTAGATATTCTACTTATTTGCTTTTAAAATTGACACTATCCTTTGCTCAGTTTCTTTTATTCTTTTAGTCAAAGTTGAATTTCCATTACAACAATCAAAATGCAATATATAATGTACTAGTTTCTAAAATTTTTACTAGAACTTAAAGAAAAGAGTGACGTATCATCTTGCATCTTACATTAAAAATTTTTTGAGTTGTATGTTTTGAGACTATAGGAAATCTATTTTCCTAGAAATTATAAATAGTAGATTTCCACACAAAATATCTTGGTAAATAAGTTACTAAATATGAAGACTATTTCAGTGTTAAAGAAGTTCACAATTAATATGAATTCTAATTTAACAACATTTTTTTTCCTAAAGGACTAGTAGAACAGATTTTGAATAATTTATATAATTTATGGTAAAAGAAATCAATATAGATCTTGTGGGATGGACAACAAACACAAGATTTCATGAGACCTGTCTGAAAAAAAAACAGAAAAAGAAAAAAATAAATGATCTGAGAGTGGTAATATTAACTTATAAAGTGAAGTGTGAAAGGCAAGCCAAGCAGAATGTACATCAGCTGTCAGATTGCTTCATTCCTTTAGAACAGTTGTTCATCTGAAAATAGCTTTCAAATGAGAAAGGATGACTACAAAAGGATTAGTTACCATAGGCTTTTCCACACCCCCTAGGGCTCCAGGTTTGTTATGACAGAATAGAAAGAATTTAAAGAAAGTAAACTATAGAATATTAAATAACATCAGGAAGGGTCTACATTAGTGCTCAGCTGTGTTAATGCTATGAAGGATTGTCATTGATACCATTTCCATGGATTTCCTTCATGATGGCTGATGCTTGCTGTTTCCTCTGCTTCACCATGGTATTATGTGATAGCATGATTTTTTTTTGTTCCCTGTTAAAAATAAAGAAACATTATTGAGACAATGTGAAGAATTCATTTGCAATATTTTATATTCATCCTTTTGAAGGAGAGCATCTTTGTTCTTTATTATTGCTTTCCTCTGAAAGGGTTTAATACCATTCCTTGTTTGGTAACAGAGTATGCTATTCATTGACAGGCAATGTCACAGTGAACAGAGGCTGATTCTCAGAGTTTCGGGCCATCTTATCTATATGCTAGTACAATCATTATTGGGCAATGAGAAGCAATGAAAGAGCTGGCTTCCTTTCCCCTTCCTTTCTCACTTTCACAGTTTATTTTAACCTGTCATTGCTTCCTTACTGGCCTTCAGTTCCAGCAAACTGTAAGAATGAAGACAGGACACCAGATTAAATCAGAACTCTTTGGTGGTAGCATTTTAATATTGGCATCAACTGTTGTCCTTTAAAGCAAAGAAAGCCCACTAATGAGTCACAGCTCTGAACTTCCTTGGACAATTGACTAATACAACATTTTAGGAAACAATATACTCACCTTGCTTTTCAGGAAGGAGGAATCCCAATTTGTGGAGGAAAGACTGGAAATGGACTATGGATGGCACTTGGGCCTGATGGTTTTTATCCTTGAGCCTGGGACGGCATGGTCCCTAGTTCTGACTCAAACTGGAGAGTGAGCCTTTCTGAAGAGACTGGCATCCAGCTGACATCAACTGACTATATATAGCACCAAATACTTCAGCTACTCATATCTTCCTGGCAAAAGGGAGGAACCAAGAAAGATTAGGTTCTCTCCATTGTGTTTCTATCTTGTGAGATGGTTGAATGAACATACAGACGATTTCTATGGAGCACCTTCTGTTTGAAGAGCTAGTAGCCCAAAGAGATTTTTTTTTTAACTTTTGAAGATATAAGTCTTACATTTCATCTTAATCGAGGTGGCAAAGATACATACTTGACTTAGAACAGAATGATGGATTATTAACAATTAAAGTGGAAGCACTGACAGTAGTGTCTGAGGAGTTTCAAGAAGAAAGAAAGCGATATAGGGCAGAGCTATCGCTTACATAATGCCATCCCTTAAGCAAGAGTGAGAACCTATGCTAACTTCAGAAAAATGGGTGATACTTGGGTGAAGTGGAGAAGCTTTTTGTAGTGGGCATTAAAAGTTAAGCCTTCAATCTGAGTAAAAGTTTAGACTCGTAGCTGAGTCATGAGTCTTCCGGAAGAGACACTATAGAGAACACTGCCTGCAAAATTGCCTGATCTCTTCAAGGTCTGGAGTCAAGGATTCCGGTTTGAGAATCAGGATAAGAAGTGGAGAAGGTAGGCCATCTTGGCCACCTTGCTGGTCTTTGAACACAGAAGCATGTTCCTCCTGTATCCTTTTTCTTTTGCTGTGTCCCACTTCCTGGAATACTTTCTCCACTTGGCTTACTCACGCATTCAGAACTCCTCCCAACTATGGATTCCTCAAAGTCCTTCCTCAGTCACCTTTTAATCACCCTCAGTCTAAAATACTACACAGAGCCACACTCTTGCCCTAACTCTGCTTTATCTTTAAAATATTTTTGTATTAGTTTAAATTAAACTTCTAATGCATGTGACAGAGAACCCTAAAAACAGAAATTTCAAAAAGATGGAAATTTTTGTTTTTCTCACACATGAACTTTTCCCAGAGATAAATAATCTAGAGTTGATGTGATTGACATAATTATCAGCGGCTCAGTCACCTCTAACTTCTTGCTCCCTTGTCCCCAAAATGAAGACCCTTGGGCCTAAATTACGGCTTCAGCTCTAGTCAGCATGCTCTTATTTCAGCCAACAGGAAAAATAAAAAGGAATGATATCTTTCAAACATAGCCTGATATGGCTCGGATCTCTTTTCTTTACATCCCTTTGGCAGGACTTAGTCACATAACCATACACAGCTAAAGAGAGGTTGGGAAATATGAATTTTATTCTGGGTGGCCATGGACCCAGTTAAATTCAGAGTTTAACTTACTGACAAAGATGATAATGATTATTAGATGACAACTCTCAGTTTTTGCCACAAGGACATATACACATTATTTTATCTCTATCAATCCATCTACCTATCATCCTCTATCAATCTGTCTCTATCTGGTATCTCTTTTTCCTATTAAAATATGAACTTCCTAAGGACTTAGGTTTTAAATCTTCAGCAGCAAGAATTGTATCTAATATACTGGTGGACATTCAATATTCATTTAATGAATGAATAAATGAGTGGTTTGGAGAGTAATTGTAGAATGCATTTAAAGTTTGGCATGAGTTTGGAATTCTTTTCCTGTTACGTCAAACACTTGGGGAAATAGAATTGTAATAAACAAACAGTCACTTGATTATAAGATGATGGTGGCTACTAAAGGGAGAGGTTTGTTTTGTATGCAGCTGAAGTAGGTGGTTGATCATAGGCTCGACAGTTCAAGGTAGTAAATGGTAGGTTTCAGTTCAGTCGCTCAGTCATGTCCAACTCTTTGCAACCCCATGGATTGCAGCACACCAGGCCTCCCTCTCCATCACCAACTCCCGGATTTCACTCAAACTCATGTTCATCGAGTCGGTAATGCCATCCAGCCATCTCATCTTCTGTCGTCCCCTTCTCCTCCTGCCCCCAATCCCTCCCAGCATCAGTCTTTTCCAATGAGTCAACTGTTCTCAAGAGGTGGCCAAAGTACTGGAGTTTCAGCTTTAGCATCAGTCCTTCCAAAGAACACCTAGGACTGATCTTTAGAATGGACTGGTTGGATCTCCTTGCAGTCCAAGGGACTCTCAAGAGTCCTCTCCAACACCACAGTTCAAAAGCATCAATTCTTCGGTGCTCATCAGCCTTCTTCACAGTCCAACTCTCACATCCATACATGACCACAGGAAAAACCATAGCCTTGACTAGACGGACCTTAGTCGGCAAAGTAATGTCTCTGCTTCTGAATATGCTATCTAGGTTTGTCATACCTTTTCTTGCAAGGAGTAAGTGTCTTTTAATTTCATGGCTGCAATCACCATCTGCAGTGACTTTGGAGCACCCCAAAATAAAGTCTGACACTNCCTGACCTGCATACAGATTTCTCAAGAGGCAGGTTAGGTGGTCTGGTATTCCCATCTCTTTCAGAATATGAAAAGCCAAAGCCTTTGACTGTGTGGATCAAAATGTGTTAAGGCACCTTAAAAAATAGCAGCTTAATACTTATTTGCAGACAAGACACAGGGAGGTTAAATCACATTTTGAAGATCACACAGATACAAAAAGTCAAAAAGTTACTTAACTGAGAAAGATATGAAGGTGAATGAGCTGTTGGATTAATATACATAAATAAAGCATGTGTAGATCAGAAGAGGGAATGCTAAGAAATAAAATAGAAAAGAACAGTGAAGGATCTGGTGTACTCAATAAGTATGAGTATATATATCCTATGTGGGAGTGATTTACCAGCGCATCAGAACCTAATGTCATTGGACAAAATCTGAATTGTATGAATAACTCTCCTTATCCTATGCTCCCATGCAAACCTCCATTAATCTATTCGTTTCCCATGAGTTTGCTTGAATCCAAACCCATCTACTTTATCTCACATATTATGACACATTTTAAGAGTTAAAAAACTCAGTGTCTAGTATTTGTTGAATGAGTGAGTAAATGAAAGGATGAATCAGAAAAAGTTAAAGAAATTGGGGAGAAAAGAAAAACCAGGAGAGCAAATTCAAGAGAAGAGAGAAATTTAAGGCACTGTCAAATTCTACACAGAGATTATAAAGGATGACATATGAGAAAAGGTCATTGGATTTAGCAAGAAGTAGGTCACTGGCAGAATTTAGAGACATTTTTAAATGTGGTTGTAACAGAACCCAAATAGAAAGGATTTAAGGCAAAAAAGAGTGGATGGGAAGTGTTAATGTGCAAATGGAAACTATTTAAAAGATCTGGCTGTGACCTAAAGAGGAGAGAGTGTTCAGTAGCTAATAGAAAAGCAATTTGTGTGTATGCTTGTGTGTTTTGAAAGAGAAAACTTGAACATGTTTGGAGATAAGTGAAACAAGTTATGACGTGTAAACAGTAAAAACTCTGATAATTTGATATTTGGCTGGTTCACTTAATGATAGATGTTACGTCTCGGATGGTTGACCATTGGGGAGAAATCCCGGTTGGAGGGAAGAAGTATGTGCACGGAGGTTTGGCATTTGGGCCAAATGGTACCATCAGAAGGCCTTGTAACATGCCATCATTGGGGTAAGTTTTCCAGGGACCAGGTGCTGAACAGGTCCAGACTTGCCAACTTCCCAATTTGATTACTTTTAGGCTGTGCCCCATCACTTCATTGAAATTACTTTTGAGATGAGTGATCTCCTAGATGGCAGATCCTAACCTATCTCCTGGCCTCTTAACTGGATTCCAAGTTGCAACTAGAAACCTCATTTTAGTGCTACACAAACACCTCAACATTAACATGCCCCAAACTGGGCTTATCTTTCTCTTATATAAGCTCCTTGTCCTAAACCTTCAAACTCAGACAATATACTCATCACTCTCTACACAGTAGACCAAACCAGAAATCACCCAGAATCCTCTTTTCTTCCTTTTCCCTCTTATAATCTAATCAAGCTCTTAAGTCATGTTTAGGTTAGGGGAATGGAAGTCTACCTCAACCCCATCCCTCTTAGCCAAAGAAATAGAGGAGACAATAACCTGATTTTTGATTCCTAAGGCACACATCTGGTTAGGTTGAGTGGTGCTGTAGTCAAAATGTTTTGAGAGAATATACAACTAAGTATTGTTTCATACTTTGCTGTCTATTCCAAGCAAGCAACAGAAGTTGAAATCAGCTCCAGTCCCAGGCTTCTTCTTCTTCTCTCCTGTTTCCAATTTTATATGACTAAGATTGTATTAAAGCTTGGGGTTTGTAGGCTCTTGTTTGGGCTTGGGGTTGGTAGGCTCTTAGGCCTCTGCCGATGTTCATTGTTTGAAACTTGAAAGTTTTATAAACAATAGTTTTTCCCTCTACCTGTTGAGTTCCCTTACTTGGTTAGTCTCCACTGATTTTTCTGTGGTCTCCTTCTACAAACGTCTCTACCTCCCTGAAGCCTCCTCTGACCTTCCTAAGCAGAGTTTCTGTTTGCTCTTGGGTCACTTGCTCTTCTGGGCTTATGTTGTGTTATGTTGGTATGTGCAATACATCTATTATTATATTCATTCTCTTTGATCTAACAAAATTCAAATGTTTTATTTCCTGACATATCAGGGAATTGAGTCACTTTGGAACTCTAGTACTTAAAATACTGCTGGCATATGGTAAGCATGTGGTAAATATTTGTTGGATGACATAGCATAATGATTAGCACATAGCAGGAATATAATGTGTATTAGTTCCTTTTACCACCATCAGCTAAACCATCCATTCTTCATTCTTACCCCCTGATTCCATGATATGAGGCAGTGGGTCAAGAAGTGGCATTGGTCAGCGGACTTTCACTCCCTTATTTTGATTCAAAACTCTTGATGCCAAAATGGTGTCCATGTCATACTAACATGACTTCAGGACATCTCAAATAAAAACATGCATCTCAAGTAAACAATGCATCAGTGTTACCTTTTTCTCTTGAAAAGTTTTGTTTTCTCATTCCAGCAAACTTTATAATCCTGGTTTTCCTCCTCTCTTCCTTCCTAGTTTATTCACTCAACAAGTATTTACTGACCAGCTATCATGTATTAGTTACTATTCTAGGTACTGCTGCTGTTGCTGCTAAATTGCTTCAGTCATGTTTGACTCTGTGCGACCCCAGAGACGGCAGCCCACCAGGCTCCCCTGTCTCTGGGATTCTGCAGGCAAGAACACTGGAGTGGGCTGCCATTGCCTTCTCCTCTAAGTCCTGAGTAGGAAATAAAAACTTTTAAATCCTCACCATCATGGAGCTCACTTTCTAGTGGGAGAAATTGGCATGGAGCAAGATAAACATGTGAAATATACTGTATGTTAGATAAGGGAAACAATAAAGTCGGGGAAACACACAGCATGGTTGGGAGTAGGGATTGTGGTTCTAGGTAGAATGACTGAGGAAGACCTCATTGAAAAGATGACATTCAGCTAAAGATCTGAAGGAGATGGAAGAGGAAGCCAGAATATATTAGGAGAAGAACATCCCAGCAAGAAGGAACAAGAACATAGGCCCTGAGGTGGTAACATGTCTAGTGTATTTGAGAAAAGTACAGAGACTAGTGTGACTAGGACAAAGTAAGGGAGGGAGAAGTTAGGAGATTGGTCAGAGACAATAAAAACCTCAACAGCCGTCATAAGGACTTTAGTTTTCCTCTAGGATGGGAAGCTACTAGAGGGTCTTACCCAGAGTTATCACTGTGGTTCTGATATGACCTCTCTGATTGCTCTACGGAGAATAGTGTATAGAGGAGCAAGGACAGACCTCTCAGGAAAGGTATTGCAATAATCTAGGCAAGAGATGGTGGTGACTTGGTCCAGGGTGGCCAGCAGTAGATGTTGTGAGAAGTGGTCTGTTTCTGGATATATCTTGAAAGTAGAACCAACAGATTTTGCAGGTGAATTGGATATAAGATATGAAAGGTAGAAGTGACTCCCAACTTTGAGGACCTAGGCAGTGGGAAGAATAGAGTTTCCATCCCCTGAGATTTGAGAGACTGAGAATATTGGATTTAGAGGAGAATATCAAAAGTTCAAAATTTAAAGTGTTAGCTTTGAGATGTCTGTTAGACATCCCAGGGGAAAATCTGGGGTAGAAATATGAATTTGAGAACTGTCAGTGCTTATATGATAGTTATTGTCACATAAATATGACATATGATATCAGTGAAAGTTAAGTTGTTCAGTCGTGTCCAACTTTCTGCAACACCATGGACTGTAGCTTATCAGGCTTCTCCATCCATGGGATTTTCCAGGCAAGAGTAATGAAGTCGGTTGCCATTTCCTTCTCCAGTGGATATTCCTGACCCAGGGATCAAACCCGGGTCTGCTGCATGGCAGGCAGACGCTTTACCCTCTGAGACACCAGGGAAGACCCTGGCACATATGATATTGTCAGTGCTTATATATTTAAGGCCTTGAGACTAGATGAGATCCTCTTTTCTGGTTCCTATTCAATAACCCAAGTTTTTAATGTTAAAATGCTACAGGGCCCCATCTTTGAACCTCTTCTCTTTTTTTGCTTATACTCACTCATTTCTTGTTCAAAATGAAGCAAGGCAAAGGTTAACAGAATTTTGCCAAGAGAACACAGTGTCATAGCAAACACCCTCTTACAACAATACAAGAGACAAGTCTACACATGGACATCACCAGGTGGTCAGTACAGAAATCAGACTGATTATATTCTTTGCAGTCAAAGATGGAGAAGTTCTATACAGTCAGCAGAAACAGGACCAGGAGCTGACTGTGGCTCAGATCATGAAAGTAGGGAAAACCACTAGGCCATTCAGGTATGACCTAAATTAAATCCCTTACGATTATACAGTGGAAGTGAGAAATAGATTCAAGGGATTAGATCTGATAGACAGAGTGCCTGAAGAACTATGGACAGAAGTTCCTATGTTGTATAGGAGGCAATAATCCAAACCATTCCCAAGAAAAAGAAATGAAAAATTTTAAACGATTCTCTGAGGAGGCCTCACAAATAGCTGAGAAAAGAAAAGAAGTGAAAGGCAAAGGAGAAAAAAAGGTATATCCATCTGAATGCAGAGTTCCAAAGAATAGCAAGGAGAGATAAGAGAGCCTTCCTCAGTAATCAATGTGAAGAAACAGGAAAACAATTGAATAGGAAAGACTAGAGATCTCTTCAAGAAAATTAGAGATACGAAGGGAACATTGCATGCAAAAATGGGCACAATAAAAGACAGAAGTGCTATGGACCTAAAAGGAGCAGAATTATTAAGAAGAGGTAGCAAGAATACACATAAGAACTATACAAAAAGGATCTTAATGACCCAGGTAACCATGATGGTGTACTCACTCACCTAGAGCCAGATATTCTGGAGTGCCAAGTCAAGTGGGTCTTAGGAAGCATCACTAAGAACAAAGCTAGTGGAGGTGATGAATTCCAACTGAGCTGTTTCAAATCTGAAAAGATGATGCTGTTAAAGTGCTACACTCAATATGCCAGCAAATTTGAAAAACACAGCAGTGGCCACAGGACTGGAAAAGGTCAGTCTTAACTCCAGTCCCAAAGAAGGGCAATGCCAAAGAATGCTCAAACTACCACACAATTGCAATCATTTCATGTGCTAGCAAAGAAATGCTCAAAATTCTCCAAGCCAGGCTTCAACAGTATGTGAACCGATAACTTCCACATATTCAAGCTGGATTTAGAAAAGACAAAGGAATCAGAGATCAAATTGCCACATTTGCTGGATCATAGAAAAACCAAGAGAATTTCAGAAAAACTTCTGCTTCATCAACTAGGGCTAAAGCCTTTGACAGTGTAGATCACAACAAAATATGGAAAATACTTCAAGAGATGGGAAAACCAGACCACCTATTCTGCCTCCTGCGAGACCTGTATGCAGGTCAAGAAGCAACAGTGAGAACCAGACATGGAACAACAGACTGGTTCCAAATTGGGAAAAGAGTACATCAAAACTGTATATTGTCACCCTGTTTATTTAACTTCCATGCAGAATACATCATGCAGCCATGAAATTAAAAGATTCTTGCTCCTTGGAAGAATAGTTATGACAAACCTAGACAGCATATTAAAAACCAGAGACATCACTTTGCCAACAAAGATCCATCCAGTCAAATTTCCAGTAGTCATTTATGGATGTGAGAGTTGGACTATAGATTATAGAAAGTTGAGTGCTGAAGAATCAATGCTTTTGACCAGTGGTGTTGGAGAAGACTCTTGAGAGTCTTTTGGACTGAAAGGAGATCCAACCAGTCCATCCTAAAGGAAATCAGTCCTGAATATTCATTGGAAGGACTGATGCTGAAGCTTAAGCTTCAATACTTTGGCCACCTGATGCAAAGAACTGTTGCTGGGAAAGATTGAAGGCAG
>SJYV01055466.1:947497-983212 GCA_006410875.1 Neotragus pygmaeus
GATGACCCTGTATGTGAGACAACAAAAGGACACAGACATAGACAATGGACTTTTGGCCTCAGAGGGAGTAGGAGAGGGCGGGATGATCTGGGAGAATGGCATTGAAGCATATATACTATTATGTAAGAAACGAATCACCAGTCTATGTTTGATAAAGGATGCAGGATGCTTGGGGCTGGTGTACGGGGATGATCCAGAGAGACGTTGTGGGGTGGGAGGTGGGAGGGGGATTCGGGATTGGGAGCTTGTGTACACCTGTGGTGGATTCATGTCGATGTATGGCAAACCCAATAGAGTATTGTAAAGTAAAATTAAAAAATAAATTAATTAATTAATTTAAAAAAAAAGCAATTGACTTAATTCTCATGCCTGTCATCTTCTAACTTTTAGGAACAAATGATACTAAGCAGCCACTATCATCAAAATAAGCACCCCTTACTCTGTTAACATTCTCTTCATCTACCATGCTCTTTTTGCATAGGGCAGAGTCCCAGTGTCCAATCGCCTGGCAAAGAATAGGAAATCAACATAAGTATATGTATTGTATTTCTTTGCTGTATGTTTTCATTTTTCAAATTCATATATACATTTTCTTATTTAGTTGCCCCTGTGATCAGAAACACAGGCTTACAAGACGATTTATTAGGGTAAAAGAATATACTCAGTATTCATCTAGCAAAACAAAGTTAATTGGTCCCTAGACAAGTTATTTCCCAATAGCACTGTTGTCATAAGCACAGGATTTTAACCTACTGACTTATTAATGGAAAACCTTATGATTCCATATCACATATATAGCATGTTTACACAAAATGTCTTTGCAGAGGGAGGTGAGGCTATTGTATGGGAGTACAATAAATTTGAAGAGTACATAATACTGAATTTTGACACAAAATTCTAGAAACTAGAAAATATCTAATTTCTCTCATTTTGCTTGGAAAAATATTAGATGGAACACATTGACCCTATGTGGCAGGACAAATTTTGAAGTGGCTGTGGAGCTGAGCTGCTGTAGAATGTCAGAGCTCAATTAGGGAAATCAGGAAATCAAAAAGAGATCTCTCTCACTTTCAGGGCATCATGAAGTTAATACACTCTGGAATACAAAAAAGAAATGTTAATATCAGAGTAAAGCAAACATTTGTTTCCTTCAGCAAATAATCAATGAGTCAGAGTTCTATCTTCGTGGCTATATGTGATGTTTAAAAAAAGAAAAAGACCACTGAATAAGTCCATGATTTCTGTCCTCAGAGTGCTCACCTTTTAATGTACAAAACAAATTATGACAACATGGCATGTATGTGCCACAATAAGGGACATGCACCAACGACTATGGGAACACAACAGAGAAAACCACTAACTGCTTGAAGAAGTTGCTGCAGAGATTAATTTGCAAATTAAATAGCCATTAAAAAATAAAGTCATTAAGCTTATTTAGCCCTCTTCAAGTTCTTTGCTATAGCATTCCTCTCTATTGATCTGTTCTCTTTCTTAACCATTATGTGGTGGTGGTGGTTAGTTGCTAAGTCATGTCTAACTCTTGCAACCCCATGGACTTTTAACCTGCCAGGCACCTCTGTCCGTGGAATTCTCCAGACAAGAATACTGGAGTGGGTGGCCATTTCCTTCTCCAAGGGGATCTTCCTGACCCAGGAATCAAAGTTGGTCTCCTGCATTGCAGGCAGATTCTTTACTGAGCCATCAGGGAAGTCTGTACAGACCCCATAACACTCCCTTTCTTAGACCCTTCACTCTTCTAGATTTTCTGCCATTTTAGACCACTTAGTCCTACTTTGCTTATTTTCCCCCTCAGTTTACTCTTTAAATTCCTTAAATGTAGGCATACACCTGCACTGTTCTTGGATTTTTTACCCCCGTTTTTCCCCTTGACAATCTCCTGGCTAGTTATGTACTCTACCAATAGTTCACTCCACTCCTCTAGTCAATTACCAGATAATACTGAATCTGTCTCAGAATCTGTTTTATAAGATTTAAAATTTCTTTTGATGGTGGAACACAACACACTGACACTAGAAAAAATGAAAGGCAGCATTGTGTTACTTACAGCTCTGGAGAGAGGGCTACCAGGCAAAGCCACTCAGACCTTCCACCTGGGGGCAGAGAAGCAGCAAGGCCGAGTTCTAGAGTGCAAGTTGTGAATGGCAAGAAGTGTAGGGCTAAACGAACTTCACAGCTCATTTAGAATACATACTTGGTCTTGGACACAGCGGCTTTCCTAGTCATCTGACCTGGCTGCAAGATGATTAGGGAAGGGTCACAGGGCACAGTTCGTGAGAACCTGATGAGGGACGTGGTTGAGCATAGACATCCTCAGCTGCTCAAGAAGGGAAACCGATCAGCCTCTAGCTCAGACCTCAAAACTGTGTCCAGAGGAAGAACTTAGGAGAGAGTGAGGTCAGCAAGATAGTGGAATAGGAGGTCCCAGGCCTTGTCTGCTCCCACCTTTCCATCTAGTGCCAAAACCAATGATTTACAACTATCTGTGGATGAATGTAGTTTTTGAAGAGTGGCAGAATGCAGATGACAAGCAGCTGCAACCCAGTAGAGCACAGGGTCCAGGGATGGCAGCAGAAGAAAGGGTAGGAGGCATTTTAGCATTGTCAGCTCATCCCACAGATCATCACAGCCTTGCATCAAGAGAATTCTCTCTGCTACCAGTTCTTCCATGGGGGAGAAGGTTAGAGCAGGATGACCACCACAGCTCTCACACTTGCTGCAGCTGCAGATTCATCTCACAGCCTTCTCCACCCGACACTGAAGTCTAAGCCATTGAAGACCCCAGGGGCTGGAGCTTCCCAGAGCCAAGTATACTTTGTGCCCTCCCAGATCCCCAGAACCGGTGCTGCTCTGCTGGCCCTGGCACAGCCACACTCACCAGACCCATTGCGTCTCATGCAAAAGTTATTTCTCTACTGAGCTATTACTTAATATTATTCTCAGCTATGGTTTTTCAGTAGTCATGTACAGATGTGAGAGTTGGACCATAAAGAATGCTGAGGGCTAAAGAAATGTTGCTTTCCAGACTGTGGTGCTGGAGAAGACTCTCAAGAGTCCCTTGGACAGCAAGGAGATCAAACCAGTCAATCATAAAGGAAATCAACTGTGGCTATTCATTAGAACTACTGATGCTGATGCTGAAGCTCCAATACTTTGTCCCCTGATGTGAAGAGCTGACTCATTAGAAAAGACCCTGATACTGGGGAAGATTGAGGGCAGAGGGAGAAGGGGGTGACAGAAGATAAGATGGTTGGATTGCATCGCCAACTCAATGGATAGGAAATTGAGCAAACTCCAGGAGATAGTGAAGGACAGGGAAGCCTGCTGTTCTGCAGACTATGGGGTCACAATGAGTCAGAAATGACTTAGTGACTAAACACCACCAACAACAAATAAGCTCTTAGGTTCAGTCTTTCCTGACACCAATATACCTCATATAGGGTTATGAGAATCGTAAGTTTAAAGTACAGATCCTATCACATAAAACTTAAATTCAAACTCTGAAGCCTAGTGTTTCAGATCACTAGGGTATATTCCAGTTGCTGAGGCTGCTTAGTGACTCAGTCATGTCCCACTCTTTGTGGACAGACCACATAGACTATAGCCCACCAGGCCCCTCTGTCCATGGGTTTTTCCATGTAAGAATACTAGAGGAGGTTGCCATTTCCTCCTCCAAGGTATCTTCCCTACCCAGAAATTGTACCCACATCCCCTGCGTCTCCTGCATTGAAGGCAGGTTCTTTACTGCTGAGCCACTAGGGAAGACCACATTCAAGTTAAATACCATCCATCCTATATCTTTTCCTCCTATCATCATAAAACCTCTAGTTTCTTAACATGCTCCCCTACTTTACTTCATTATCCATGAGTATGTTCCATTCTTTGCACACAATACTTTTTTCTCACAACTCCCTCCACATGTAACAAGATTCCCACTCTTAATCTGAATTCAGTAGAGTGCTTTATGTTCTAAAAATGTCTTCACAGAGGGATGGTACAGGAGGGAGGAGGAAGGGGTGTTCAGGATGGGGAATACGTGTATACCTGTGGCAGATTCATGTTGATGTATGACAAAAAACCAATACAATATTGTAAATTAATTAACCTCCAATAAAATAAACTAAATTTATATTAAAAAATACAAAAAATAAAATGAAAACATCTTCAGATTCTCCCATCTAAAAAGGAATATTTTCATTTTGATTTTCTCTGGCAATTATTTGAACTTCTAATATAGCTTTCTTTTACTTACTCACTTTTTCAAAAATATAGGCAATGAGGATACAATGATGAAGGAAACATGAGTTTTGGCTTCTTAAGTTTGCACAACAGCCTTCAAAAAATGATCTTGATATTACCATGGTCATGACTTGACACTATCTGGAAATTAATGGCCTAGATTCTCATCTTTGCAGTTTGCACTTTCTTTTTAACTATGTGATCTCACCCACTCTAACTAAATCTTATTTATTATATTTGTAGAAGAACTAATAACACATTTATTAAATAGGGCTAACTTAGTTTTCTTAAAAAAATAAATAGAAAGTAAATGTTTTATATTCATCTCTGCCCATACAGTCAGAACATGATGCATTTATCAAATGGAAATGGTAATAAAAATATCTAGATTCTATAACAGAGCAAAAAGGTGTTAATATTCCTATTTCCCCTGAAGGTTTTGAAATGTTTTAATCTATCTCTAAAAATCATACACTCACATATAGCTGTACCAGACTACATTGTAATTTAGTGACACCTGACTTTGATACCCAGACATAAATTAGTTTCCTGAACTATATCAATAAGAGCATACTTAAAACGATGAGAGAAAATTTACAGGCAAATAATGACATATGAATACAATGGCAAATATAAGTACAAGAATTACTATCATCAGCCTCTGATTTTACCTTCAGACAAGTTATAATTGAATACTTCATCTTCTATGTGCTGGAAATGAGGGATAAGTTGATAAATGATATGCCATTTTCTTTAGGACCTCACATAAAATTTTGAATAAAACTAAAGAATCCTTCATCAGAACACATTCACAAATATTAATATTTTTCAATCTGACAAACACTTTTTGGAGGAGGTGTTTATTCAATAAATATTGAATATTTTTTCTATACCAAGCCTTCTTCTTGAGGTACAACAGTTGTTAAAGCAGACAAATATCCAACAGGAGCCTTAATTGTGTTAGAATTATCACCACTTTCTGTACAAGGGGAAAGAGGTTCAGGGAGATTATTTGCTCACAGCCAAATAACTAGGATATAGCAAAATAAAGACCTAGATCTTTTGAGTCAGAACACCATGCTTTTTCTACTGGTCTACAATGTGTCTCTCAAACTACCTACTCTCAATGCAAAACATAATAGAAAAATAATTCACTTAAACTTCCAAACCTACTATGCACAGTTGAAACTATTCAATATAACATTTAGCACTTTATTATAAAATGTAACTATTTCAACACATATGGTAGGGACATTTTAGGAATGAGAAAATTAAAGACATGCTCAAATATCACAAATTTAAGTATACTTAAATTCATTAATGATATAAGGCCAGCCCACCTGCACATATTCAAAAACAGTATGTGCATAATAGCCAGGACATAGAAACAACCTAGATGTCCATCAGCAAATGAATAGATAAGAAACCTGTGGTACATGTACACAACGGAATATTACTCAGCCATTAAAAAGAATACATTTGAATCAGTTCTAATGAAGTGGATGAAACTGGAGCCTATTATACAGAGTGAAGTAAGCCAGAAAGAAAAATACCAATACAGTATGCTAATGCATATATATGAAATTTAGAAAGATGGTAACAATAACTGTATATGTGAGACAGCAAAAGAGACACAGATGTATAACAGTCTTCGGACTCTGTGGGAGAAGGTGAGGGTGGGATGATCTGAGAGAATAGCACTGAAATATGTATATTATCATATGTGAAACAGATCACTAGTCCAGGTTTGATGCTTGAGACAGGGTACTCAGGGCTGATGCACTGGATGACCCAGAAGGATGGGATGGGGAGGGAGGGGGGAAGGGGGTTTAAGATGGGGAACACATGTAAACCCATGGCTGATTCATGTCAATGTATGGCAAAAACTACTACAATATTGTATAGTAATTAGACTCCAATTAAAATAAATAAATTTTAAAAATAAACATAAAATAAGTATTTAAAAAATCAGTATGTGCAAGGCAAAATTTTGACCACTGTGGGACACAATTAATAATATAATTGAAAAAAGTTAAATATGTGAAGAAAATCTGTACATAATAATCAGTAACTCTATTTTGTGAAACTGGTGTTAAATATTGTGGAAGTCACAAAATATATAAATAAATAAACACATTTCAGTGTGGGAGATATACATTATGAATAGAATATGCAGAATGATTAGCACAATAAAATTTCATAGTAGGGAGACATCACCAGAGTCCCAGAAAGGAGATATGATAGACTAAGGTCCAGGTTGAAGTTTAAAGAACTGTTAGAATGTATATCAAGTGCTTATAGCCAAAGGATTAATGGAAAAGCAGAAATGAAAATTTAGAAAAGATACATAGCAAGGCTTGGGTAGAAGTTTCTACAGAAGTAATTGAAAATATATGTGGAAATTATAGGTTCAAGTCAGGATATAAAGAGACTTTATTTCAGAATTTTTGCAAGTTTATGAAGAACGGTAAGGCAATGGTAAAGTATTTTTTTCTTTTATCTTTGTCTTTTTTTTTTTTTGCTTTTCTCCTGGAAAGACTTAACAGCAATCTATAGTCTGGACTGAAAGGAACGGTTGAAATCAGAAGGATGTATGCCATTTCAGATGGTTAGTAAATAGATCTCATAAAGGTCAAATAATCTGCAGTACAGTTATATTATGACAAAATAGGAAATGCTGCTAAGTTGCTTTAGTTGTGTTCGACTCTGTGCGATCTCATAGATGGCAGCCCACCAGGCTCCCCCGTCCCTGGGATTCTCCAGGCAAGAACACTGGAGTGGGTTGCCATTTCCTTCTCCAATACATGAAAGTGAAAAGAAAGTAAAGTCGCTCAGTCATGTCCGACCCTCAGTGAGCCCATGGACTGCAGCCTTCCAGGCTCCTCTGTCCATGGGATTTTCCAGGCAAGAGTACTGGAGTGGGGTGCCATTGCCTTCTCCAAAAATAGGAAATATGGTTAGGTAAATATCAGCAGAATCCCAAAGAGTGACTGCACATAGGTTGTGTGACAAGTTACGAAAGACAAACAACTACTACTAGTGTTCAATATATAATAATAATAGCAAGTATTTACTCAAGTCTGCTGCTGCTGCTAAGTCGCTTCAGTCGTGTCCGACTCTGTGCGACCCCATAGACAGCAGCTCACCAAGCCCGCATCCCTGGGATTCTCCAGGCAAGAACCGTGGACTGCCATTGGGTTGCCACTTCCTTCTCCAATGCAGGACAGTGAAAAGTAAAAGTGAAGTCTACTATATACCATCACTTCTTAAAGATTTATTGATGCTTACTTATTTAATGCTAACCTAAACCTATAAAATAGGTGCTATTGTTATCTCCATTTCACAAATGAATAAATTGAAACTCATAGGAACTACATAATTTCCCCCATGTTTCATAGCTATTAAGTAGCAAAACCAGGCTTCAAACCTGAGCAGCTGATGATTACCCTACTTTTATTCTACTAATCTGCCCCTAAAATTAAAAGTTTGAGTGACCAGAAGACCAGAGTGCAGTGCTCAAAAGCAAGAAAGTTGAAGAAATATTATCCCCTTAAACAAAAGGGTATGCATGAAAATAAATGGCTAGTCAAATTCTCAGAGCTTGTAAGTGGCAAAAGCCAAGTTTCTGTGACTCTACACCCCAGGTTCACCCCATCATTTCGTGGCACGTCTCCTCATCTCAAAGTTAGTTATTGGGCGTGATATGGCAATAACAAAGAAATCAGTGTTAGAGGAAATTTGAAACTCAGGGAGATCCAAGTATCTTTTCTTTTGCCCAGTACATCATTACAAATCACAGTTAATATCACCATGTGCTGAAAGAAAGCAGTTCTCCCCTTGGAGTCACCACCTTATTTCTAGCTCTACTACTTAGAAACACCAAACATAAATCTAATCTATCTTCTAGGTGATAAGACCTTCAAATTTTGGAGGTAATTACCATATCGCTGGCAATCCTCTTGTCTTTATAGTAAATATTCCTTGTTCCTTTCATTTCTTTTCATTTTTATCACCCTTTATGTTCTTCTCTGAGTGTAGTAAAGTCAATCAATATCCTTCAAGGTGTGGAGCGTAGAACTGAATGTAATCTTAAAGTTATGGACAGACTTGAGAAAAATAGAATAAATCTGTATGAGACTTATTCTGGATCCCATATATCCACCAGAAAAACTTAAATAGCAGCCACATCACACTATGGATTTATAAGACATTTAATTTATCCAAAACATCAAGCCTTTTTCATATTAGTTCTGTACCATAGTTTCGAAAGAAAGAGGTGTCAGGTACCCAATATAATTTATGAACTTCATAAAAAGACTAGAAAGAACACTGTTTTCTACATTTTTAAAACAGTGTATGTTTAATAGTTGCTATTACAGTTTTACTCTAGGATTTTAATTATGACTTTCTATGACTTTCATATTATTTTAAATGCAGTACTAAAATCAAACATATCATATAATATATTATTTCTGGAAGATAGCATTGCTCAAGTCTCTCTCAATCGTATGTATTTTCACTGTCAAATTGTCCTAATAATAAAACTCTAAAAATAAAGAAATGGAAGTGTGTTAAATCAAACATGATTGGCATCAGAATTTCAGATCAAAAGACGTAAGTTTCTTGTGCCCACTATCAATCAGATTATTTATATTGTTTAATGGAGGATGAAAGAGAAAGGGAGATAGAGGCAAAGAGGAGAGAAAGAATGGTCTTGTGGCTAAATGTCTGAACCATGCTTAATTCCTTATTTGAAACACTAGATGTTTTCAGACTCCAGAAGTTCAATTAAGCATTTCCTTAATATTCTTCCTTTTGATTTTAGCACTGCTGTTTACCACATTTTGCCACCTAATAAGTGTTTCCCACCCCCCCCCCCCAGAGATATCTTCAGCTTTTTTTTTTTTTTTTAACCAAAAAGTCTCTTGATGAAAGTGAAAGAGGAGAGTGAAAAAGTTCACTTAAAGCTCAACATTCAGAAAACTAAGATCGTGGCATCTGGTCCTATCACTTCATGAGAAGTAGATGGGAAAAGAGTGGAAACAGTGGCTGACTTTATTTTTTTGATCTCCAAAATCACTGCAGATGGTGATTGCAGCCATGAAATTAAAAGACGCTTACTCCTTGGAAGGAAAGTTATGACCAACCTAGCTAGCATATTGAAAAACAGAGACATTACTTTGCCAACAAAGGTCCGTCTAGTCAAGGCTGTGGTTTTTCCTGTGGTCATGTATGGATGTGAGAGTTGGACTGTGAAGAAGGCTGAGTGCNTTTTTTTTTTTTTTTAACCAAAAAGTCTCTTGATGAAAGTGAAAGAGGAGAGTGAAAAAGTTCACTTAAAGCTCAACATTCAGAAAACTAAGATCGTGGCATCTGGTCCTATCACTTCATGAGAAGTAGATGGGAAAAGAGTGGAAACAGTGGCTGACTTTATTTTTTTGATCTCCAAAATCACTGCAGATGGTGATTGCAGCCATGAAATTAAAAGACGCTTACTCCTTGGAAGGAAAGTTATGACCAACCTAGCTAGCATATTGAAAAACAGAGACATTACTTTGCCAACAAAGGTCCGTCTAGTCAAGGCTGTGGTTTTTCCTGTGGTCATGTATGGATGTGAGAGTTAGACTGTGAAGAAAACTGAGCGCCGAAGAATCGATGCTTTTGAACTATGGTGTTGGAGAGGACTCTTGAGAGTCCCTTGGACTGCAAGGAAATCCAACCAGTCCATTCTGAAGATCAGTCCTGGGTATTCTTTGGAAGGACTGATGCTAAAGCTGAAACTCCAATACTTTGGCCACCTCATGTGGAGAGTTGACTCATTGGAAAAGACTCTGATGCTGGGAGGTATTGGGGGCAGGAGGAGAAGGGGACAACAGAGGATGAGATGGCTTGATGGTATCACCGACTCGATGGACGTGAAATGGTATCACCGACTCGATGGACGTGAGTCTGAGTGAACTCGGGGAGTTGGTGATGGACAGGGAGGCCTGGCGTGCTGCAATTCATGGGGTCACAAAGAGTCAGACACAACTGAGTGACTGATCTGATCTGATCCTCAGATCAGCTTTTTTTTTTTTTAACCAAATGCTGCATCTCAAGAATTGAATAATGTGCTTGCTGTTGTTAATTTTGTATTTATCATCATGAACTGTCCCTTGAAATCTGACCACTCATTTCCTAGTCCTTTATTGGTCATTCTACCCTTTAAAGTAAACATTAAACTTTTTTTTTTCGGTTTGCTTCCTTTTTTTTTCATTTATTTTTAATTTAACATTTTTACTGTGTGCTTCTCTTTAAATGAAGTCTGTTATAAACACTCTGAGATTGTTCCATTATTTCAAATTTTAGGAAAATGCTTTCCTGTCTTTTTGTAACTGTTGAATATGCTTTATAGTAATTCATAACTTATAGGGTTCTATTTTATTTTATTTTTTGTGATTACTATTGTTATCTGTGAAATTGATATTTTATTTGTGGGGCTATAATTTTTCCTGAATTTATGATATGTCTTAATAAAGCAGCTTTACATTTCTTTATGTCTAGGTCCTCAGATTTTATAATTCCTAAACTAACTTTTCAGTTAATTTTTCACAAGATTACACAAAAAGAAAGCATTAGGATGCCTCTTCTATATATGATCTCAACTGAGGGATTCAGTTTCGCATAGGCTATTCCCTCATCTCCATTCTTTTAACTGCAGTCCTACACTTATTGTCAACAAGATTCTATACTTACTGTACTAAAGTCCTCAACTCAATGTTTATGCTTTCACTAGCTCCAAACTATCTTTAGTCACCATCCATTCATTGAAATTTCTCAAGGCCAAAGACAAAATCCTTGAGTCAAATCTGGTCATTTTCTTGTCCCCATGTTATACAAAATCACAGTATCTAAAACTGCTGAAGAGTACAAAATAGAGAATTTGTCTCACACTGCCCAGGTATCTTCTCTGAGATCCAGACAAGTATTTCCAACAGCCTACATTAAATTTGAACTTGCTTACATATAAGCAACTCACACAAAATACTCAAAGTAAAATTTTCTGCCTTCAAATATGTTCTTCTCAGTCTCCTCTATCTTAATAAATGGCAGTCATTCCACTCATTGAACAAGTGAAAATCCACTCGTTATTCTTGATTTCATCTTTCCCCTCACATCTAACCCATCAGCAAATCCTGTAAGTTTTTTCAGAAATAGGTATCCTGAATCTATTTCTCACTTTTCCATCGCTGTCTTTCTAGTACTGCCCCAAGAAGTCACTACAACCCTAAACTTGAATTACTGAAATAGGTTTTCTTCGTCCACACTTGTGTCTAATTCATTTTCTACGTGGCAGCTAGAAAGATCATCTTTCAAGGGTTTATCAGAACTTTGAAAGGCTTCTAATTACACTTACAATATAACTTTAAACTTATGTCTGACAAAGCTCTGAAGATCAGCCATATGACACATTTCTTGTCTAATCTGTTTCTCTCACACTCAGCATTTTTTAATTACCTTGCCTGCTTTCTGTTCCTTGAAGACAAGAATATGTTTACAACATTAGGGCTTTCTTACAGTTCTCTCTACCTGGAATGTGTATGAATATCTCAGCTCTTTGTCTCCTTCTTATCATTCAGTCTTATTATTCTATAAGAGAGGTTACTATCCCTGCCCACCCAATGTAAAGTACTCACTAACCCTGACAATCAATCAAATCAAATTATTTTATTTCCCTCTTGGAAATATTCACTATGGCTGTATCACATTTATTTTATTTATTTGCTTGTTTATTCCTCAGATCATGCTCTCCTCCATCCTACTCTCACAAAAATGCACTAGAACATAAACTTCATGCAAATCAAGAACTCTGTATTTTTCAGTCTCCCTTATGTATGGAAAAGACAAATCCCTGAGCAGATAGTGCATTATCAATAAATATTTGTTACATAAATGCAAGACAGTAAATAAATGCTAGAGGCTTTGATGTGTATATATGTGTCTTTTATTAAATTTGGGCAGCTTTCAGCCATTACTTCTTCACATTCTTTCTCTCCTCTCATTCTAAGACCACCATCATGCACATGTTGATCATAGTGTCCCACAGCTTGATGGTGGCCCAATGCTCTTATGCTCTGTTTATTTTCCTTCATTGTTTTTCTTTCTACCTTTCAAACTGGACAATTTAATTGACCTAATTTCAGTGGTGCTTCTTATTACTTTAATCTGCTAATTTTTCATTTCAACTATTGTACTTTTCAGTTTCAGAATTTCTGTTTGGTCCCTTTTTATACTTTTTATCTCCCTATTGATATACTCTATTTGTTGACTATGTCAACATTGGATTCTCTTGGTTCCCATTAGATTCTTGAACATATTTAAGACAGTGATTTTTAATTCTTTGTTAAGTATGTCTGTGCTTCTTTAGTGAAAGTTCATATTAATAGAATCATACAATATGTCATCTTTAGTGACTGTCTTCTTTCAAACATCATAATGTTTTCAACATTTATCAATTTTTGTAGCACATATCAGTGTTTCATTTTTTTTAATTGCCGAATAGTATTGTATTGTATGGACATACCACTTTTTTAAAAATTGTTGTAGCATAAAACTCACAATTGTAAAATCATGAAGTGCAGATTTTCTATCTAGTTAATTAAGTAGGATGTGATAGCCAACATATCAGAGTAGATGATAAATATAAAACTTGGAAATATTAGCATTTATATATATAAGCCTGAATTGATGATCATCAATTGTACCATGTTTTTTAATTCTTTTGCAAATAAACTCATTCTCAGTGATATTTTTGTTGTGGATTCCAAGAAAGAGTAAGAATATTAGAATAACTGATTGCAAACTAATTTAACACAAATAGAAGTGGGGAAAATAGCACAGCTAGAAAGCAGCAAGCACTAGTTGGTGATTCAGAACTGTAGCCAAACATTATTGTTTTAATTACCCTATATTGATTGTAACATCCTCCCATATTATCCAACACAGTATGTAAATAAAAATGAAACCTAGATTTTGCAAAGAGTTTTGTGTTGAGACAGCCATAAAAGGTAGCCACTGTGAACCCATTTTCTGGAATGCCTTTGTCCTTCTTCACCATGATCAGCAACTCACTCGGGACAGTGCTCATGAATTTTAACCTCTCTTCGCAGAGTTTCAAGATACGATTCAATAGGAATATTGTTCATGCTTGTTCCCTCTGAAAAGAGCCAGTTTCTCTCTCTCTCTCTCTCTCTCTTTTTTTTTTGGTCTATATTTAGTGACGACCTTTATAAGTGATTATGAGTGATTCTGGCACTTTGTCAGTTTTAAAGTAACAGTTAGCATGGGAATAATCATGATAGACACTATGCGATAATCTTATTTCTATGACAAACATAAGCAGCTTTAGAATTTTTTATATACCTGCAATAAGTGTCCTAAACGAAGAAAAAGATAAAACTAACTCTCAGAGATTTCGATAAATGTTCACACATATGAATAAATATGCACCTCTGCTCTTCTTGAAAATAATGAAGAAAACTGCTTTCCAGAGACTTTTAAAATTTTTTTCCATTTAAAATTGTTACTGAAGTATAGTTGATTTACAATATTGTGTCAATTCTGCTGTATAGCAAAACAACTCAGGTATAAGCCTATATACATTATTTTTTGTATTATTTTCCATTATGGTTTAAAATAAGATATTGAATATAGTTTCCTATGCTATATAGTAGGACCTGTTGCTTATCCATTCTGTATGTAATAGTTTATCTCTACTAACCCTGAAATAGGGCATTTTAAAGTAAGGAACCCCAGGCTGAGTGGCTGGTCTGGAAGCCAAGTCTTTTTACTCCTAAGGGCTTTCCACTGAAAGCCATGTTCTCCACTGTGCTTGGGCTGGTCCATCCTTGTGTCACAGGATAGTTGTGCCCCATTTATAGAGAAGAAAACTGAGACACAAAAAGGTTTAAATGAGGACCAAGTTAGCCATAGAGTCAGAATTATAATCCAGGTCTACCTGCTCCCAGTTCATATATCCCATTTCACTGCCTCTAAAAGCAATGTTGGTGACACATTTGACCATTCTTATTTTTTAAATCATTTTTTTAAATATGAAAGTATAATAACACATACAGGAGACTTGGAAAATATAGAACAAGGTTGCATATAGTTCTACTATATATTATAATTATTTTTTAAGTAGATAAATTAAGATTTTTAGTTGGAGTTTCAATATCAAACAGTCAAAACTTAATAGAATGATTATACAGAGAAGTAAAAGGATATAGTAGGCCTGAAAAACTCTATGAACCAATCCAACATAGTTAAGATTTATACAATTTTCACACAATAGGATACAATTTCTATTCAAGTTCCCACAGACTGTAAACTATGAGACATTGGAACATATCCGGGGACATAAAACAAGGTGCAAAAAGTGTCATGATCACCTTAGACCATGTTTAACCACATCACCCCTCCCCCAACATGACAAAATTTAAAAAAATAGGGATCTGTAATTCTTGTTTTAAGGACATTGAAGCATGCAAATCATAATCCAGCTTACTGCCCAGGATGAAAAGTGGCCCTATTAAGAGGGATATGATATAGTTTTAAAGTCTTAGCAACCCTTTCACGTAGATGAAATGAAAAAAAAAGCAAGCTGAAACAATTCTACTCAACATTGTACTAAGTGTATGACTTGAAATTCAGCATGAGTGGAAAGGAAACATAGAAAGCTATTGAAAGCTTCTATGTTTACTGCACAACTAAGAAGGAAGGATAAAGGGGCAGATTTGAAATCTTTTTTTCTTGTATTGCCATCAAATATGTACAGAAAAACTTTTTAAAAGAATAGTAAAGTTTTCAAAAGAAAACTAAATGGTGTAAAGAATGACTTTATAACCTGAGATGAGTATTCTCAGATTTCCAAAGGGGATCACTATACTGCTTCGTGTAATGGAAGAAAATTTTCTTTTGTTCTCAAAAGAATAGAAGAAAAGAGAAAAGGCAAATATTAAAAGAAAAGATGAAAGTATGGAGTAAGATAAATGTCATAGAGTAATATGTTCAAAGATGTTAACCTAGAACCACAGGCTTTGAAGTCCTTGGTGTGAATGGCTTATGGGTATATAAAAACCTGTCAGCCACTGGTTTCACATCCATATTGACATCAAATAAGGAGAAACTGAGTATGTGAATGTAAAAATCAGAGTTAGGGAGGCTGATGAGCAAATGTGTTTCACAAACATCCTTGGAAGGAGTTTAGATTTTTTTAGGTCATGGAATTGGAGTTTTGACTGAATTTACCCCATATGTCCAAAGAATGAAAGCACAGCCAACATCAAGGTTAATAACTAACCAATAAGTTAGATATTATATGAGATAGACACTCATAATTAGCTTCCCGTAAACAACTAGTTCACAAGAATAGAGATGTGTCAGCATAAATATTAATAGAAGCCTGGTTTTGTCTATCTTAATTAGAAAAAAGTAAATACAGCTTTGTCTGTACATATCTTTATTTTTCACAAATTCCTTAGCATTTAGGAAGGCAGCTTGGAAAATGAGAAAATGAAGTAGTGAGAATTGCATTGGTTTGTCTGTTACTTATCTTGTATACATTATGAGGGCTTAAACAACAATCAAGGAAACACTTTCTCACAATTATATTTCTGTATTTATAAAAGCAAAGTACTGGGGATCAGGTAGTTTTCACATAAATAAGCTAAAGATGGCCTCTGTGTATTGGGCCCTAGGTTGTATATTTCTTTATTATAAGCTAACAAATGTTAGACCAAAAACTCACCAGTGCCAAAATCAAATTTTTACACACCAATCATTCTTTAAAAAGCCCAAGCAAGCAGATTTTTAGCCAGTTAACTCTATTTGCTTTGCATACCCTGTGAAATATCATCCCATATATGCCATATTTTTGAAGACAGTGCCTTGTGGCTATAAGACCCCAAACTGCTATGGGTCTTCAGAGTTCTCTGGCCCACAGTCTCCCTACTGTACTTCTGAGTGGTGTCACTTAATTATGTAATCCCCTTCTCTGATTGTCCTCACTCCCAAGGACTCCCTTGCCCTCTTCTAGATGATGGTGGCCTCCTTGCTGTCAGTCTCTGGACAGTCTCATACTGTGACAGACTTCTCTTGCATGCAACCCTGTCCAAGCACCTCCCAATAAAGTTAATTGTGTGTTACTACCTCCTGTGGGTATATCTTTTTTCTTGATCATCCCCAGACCCCTTAAACACTGTATATAGTTATAGAGAAAATCACAGAATACATTTTGGCAATATGGTATACCAGACAGGATGAAAAAAAGTGAAGATATAAAATACAAAAAATTAAAACTGGAAAAATATAAAAAATTGTCCAAAGCCAAAGTTGGGGTGGGGTGGGAGAAAAGATTAAGAAACTAGAAACAAGCTGATGTTGAAATTGTGACTTCCCTGGAAAAGTTTGTCAATCTTAGGCTCCAAGAATCTTGGGCTATGACACCTGCATAGAGGGTTAAAGTATAAGAACTGAACTTCTATGTGGAAGAGAGAATTTCCAAAACTCCTTGAAAATTTGGACAATTAAAAATTTACCTTCCATCGATGCCAGCTATCAAAGTACCTTAGCTATCTAGATGTGGGTGTTGTATAAGAAAGGAAATTCCCTTGATAATTTGTAATTACATCCCTCCCCTTATTTGTGGTTAAAGTTTGAAATTATAATTTGACGTGCCTCAAAAACCCTCAAGATAAGAAATTAAAGTTTCCCAAGATAGGTAGCACTCTGATATGCTTGGCTTCTGCAGTGTCTGATGGTCGCTGGAGAGCTGCATTCCCAGTCCCCATAGAAATCTCAAAGATAAAGGCCTTCCTACCATCACAGATAAAAAGGAAAATCACCCTGAATAAAATGCATCAAAAACAAACAAATCCCTGAATAATTAGACCTAAATGGAGCTAGCAGATACAAAATAATAAATAGAGATATTTAGAATTCTTAAAGAACCAATGATCAAAAGAAACTATAATAAATTATAATCTTTAAAATGTAAAATTCATTGGACAAGTTAAATGGTAAGATAACATGTAGTTCAAGACAGAATTAATGATTAAGGAGTGAAATATGAAGAAATTGCATGTACAGCAACAAAAAATTGAAAAATAGAGCCAGAGGTTAAGAGGCGAAAAGAATAAAGATCAAAAATAAGGTAATTGAATTCTAGAAGAAAAAAATATAAAAAATGAAGAGGGGTTGATCTACTAATAAATAATTGCTGAGAACTGACATAATTGATGAAAAGTGAATTCTCAAATTTAAGTCTCAAGAGTCTGAAGCAGAAAAGCAGAACACTAAAATGGTGACCACAACTTAATATCATTGTGAAAACACAGTTAATTATTTTTTTTAATCACCCAGAGGAAAAAGATATAGAACCAAAACTGACAGTGAAAGAAAGTGAAAGTGAAAGTTGCTCAGTTGTGTCCGACTCTTTGCAACTCCATGGACTATACAGTAGACCATTCAATAATGTAATTAAATGACGAAAAATAGAAATTTGTTTCAAAAGAAAAAGAAAAAACTATAGTCATCTCAGAATTTTATGTCAAATTAATTAAAAATACAAGAATAATAAGGGATGATGCAACTACTTTCACATACACACATGTACACCGTAGAGGTAACCCCAACATGCAGGCGTGCTAAGTTGCTTCAGTCATGTCAGACTCTGCAATCCTGTGGGCTGCAGCCCTACAGGCTCCTCTGCCCATCAGATGCTCCATCCTGGAGTGGGTTGCCATGCAAGGGATCTTCCCAACCCAGGGATCAAACCTGGACCTCTAATGTCTCCTGCATTGCCAAGTGGGTGCTTTACCACTAGCACCACTTGGGCAGCCCCAACCCCCAACATTCTCCAATAAAAAAATGCTGAAGACTTTATCTCAGAAAAAGAAAATGAAACTCAAAGCCAAAAGCATAAGGGGGAGGATGAATTATGAGCAGATAAATTGTTAAATAAAGGAAAGCTTTAAAAAATCTTAATAAAAATGTTTGCTTTTGAAGAACTAAAATGTTAGACCAAAATATTACGTGAGAGAAGGCAAATTAAAATATTTAAAATGTACCAGGTGAGAGAAAACTACATATGCTCATTAACTTGTTTTTATTAAGTGTGCATTTTTAATATTAAGCTTATTAAAAAGAAAAGAAATAGATTATATAAATTCCAAAGCAATATGAAAGGCAAATGAAATTTAAAATAAAACTAATGAATTATAAAAGAAGAGGAAAAAACCTAAAAAATCAGAGCAAATGCAAAAGATAAGATGTAATATATTACTTGAAATATATCCATAAATTAATTAGAGTCAAAAGACGCTTACTCCTTGGAAGGAAAGTTATGACCAAACTAGATGACATATTTAAAAGCAGAGACATTACTTTGCCAACAAGGTCTGTCTAGTCAAGGCTATGGTTTTTCCAGTGGTCATGTATGGATGTGAGAGTTGGACTGTGAAGAAAGCTGAGCACCGAAGAATTGATGCTTTTGAACTGTGGTGTTGGAGAAGACTCTTGAGAGTCCCTTGGACTGCAAGGAGATCCAACCAGTAAGGAGATCAGTCCTGGGTGTTCTTTGGAAGGACTGATGCTAAAGCTGAAACTCCAATACTTAGGCCACCTCATGCAAAGAGTTGACTCATTGGAAAAGACTCTGATGCTGGGAGGGATTGGGGGCAGGAGGAGAAGGGGACGACAGAGGATGAGATGGCTGGATGGCATCACCGACTGGATGGACGTGAGTTTGAGTGAACTCCGGGAGTTGGTGATGGACAGGGAGGCCTAGTGTGCTGCGATTCATGGGGTAATCAAAGAGTTGGACAAGGCTGAGCAACTGAACTGAACTGAACGGAACTACACTTACAAAGTATCAGTTGTAAAGAAAACAGAATCTGTCTGTAGTATGTGACTATTAATCCAATAATTTTTTTACCACAGCACATTGGCTCTTCAAATCTTTTTGACAAAATAATCAAAACTCATCTATGACACAAAGGTTCTACAGTGACACTTTAACACATCAATCAATATCTCAATAATTTATTACTGGTGTTTTTCATCAGTCATCTGTTGCCAAAATATCCTGCATAACAATAACCCCCAAAATAACAATAACTCAAAAAAATCTCAAAATCAAACAAAACAATTTACTTTCATGCTCAAGTGTCTCCAGGTTGAGAATGATCCAACTAACCTGGGCTTGACTGGGTGAGTCTGGACTCCAGGAGTCCAACTGAATGGGTTCTATGTTTTCTCATTGTGCAGGCCAGGCTGAAGGGATGGTGGTGTTTCCTTAGAGTATGTTCTTCCAGAGGCAGGTTACAAGAGTGTGAGAAAGCAAAACAAATCCTCAAACTAAAGCTACTTGTATCAAATATTCTAATAGTCCATTGGCTGAAAAAATCCTCCTTCATATACACAAACTTTAATCTACTCTCCTCACTGAAATTATTGAATTTGTATCCAAGATCAAGATGCCAGCATGTGCTTCAGTGAGCCCACTCTTCCTGGCTTACATATGGCTGCATTCTCACTGTGTCCTCACCTGGCCTTTCCTCTGCATGCAAAGAAAGAGAAATATATTGCTGATGTCTCCTCTTATTATTATTATGATACCACTCCTATCAGGCTAAGATCCCATCCATATAACCTCTTACTCTTTGTTACCTATTTATAGGCCTTATCTCCAGCTACAATTACAATGGGGATTTGGGCTTCAACACGTGAAATTTGGGAAGACACAGTTCTAGTCATTGCAAGTTATAAATGAGAATCACAAGAGTATGGCTAAAATAAGATCATTTGATTTCCCAAGCATAATTCATGTCTGCAAAATAATAATTGATCCAGGTGTTTTTCTTCTTATTCCTCCAATATCGCCTGTAGGATGTATTGACTAGATTGGCGACTCTGAGGATCACTATCTTTATTTCTTTATTTCTAGACTTCCCTGGTGGCTCAGATGGTAAAACATCTGCCTACAACGTGGGTTCAATCCCTGAGTTGGGAAGATCTCCTGGAGAAGGAAATGGCAACCCACTCCAGTACTTTTGCCTGGAAAATCCCATGGATGGAGGAACCTAGTGGGCTACATTCCATGGGGTCGCAAAGAGTCGGACACAACTGAGTGACTTCACTTCACTTTCATCTTTATTCCACCCAGCATGAAAAGAAGAGGAATAGAACAGAGCATTCCTTCCCTTTAAGAGTTTTACCCAGAATTTCATATATCAGTTTTGTTCATGCTTCATTGGCCAAGATGTTTTATTTAAAGTTGTAGGAAGTATTTCCTACTAAACATAATCTGGTGTAAAAATTTTAGAATACAGAATCAAAAATGTTTATGAAAAAAAGTATTCCAGTCTTCCTGGTTAAATGGCAGTGAACTACAAGAGCCTCCAAACTTTCCATTAAGAATATCTATGAAGACACAATTATAGGATCATCATTTATGAACTCTATAAAACATGTGCAAAAAATGCCATATTCAAATTGAACTTCTACAAACCGGACCATTATTGTGAGAGAAGATTCAGGCTCTAGCACACAATTAATACATGCTCCACTTTCTCCTGGTAAATTATGTCCTACTAGTTCATGTAGATCCTGTTCTGGCAGAGACTCAGGCATTAGGCCAGAACCAAGCAATGAGTGCTAAGGGGAAAAACTGAGCAAGAAGGGAAGACTGATGTGTCTGTATGTGATTTACTGTTTCTGCTTTCCAGTCTCAAAATGTCATTGCTGTCTTTGTCACTTCTACTCTATTTGTCCTTGACATTTTATGCCTTTTTAAAGTCTCTTTATTTATGTTGTAGTAGAGTTTAGGAAAGAGTGGAAGCAAACATATGTTCAGTCCTGCAAATTGAAACCAGTTTGTATTACATTCAGATAAATTATTTATAAAAAGAAAATAAATGTATTATCACTTAGGTAAATATTACTTGACCAATTGCCAAATTTTCAATTGACCATTAGTTTTCAGCTTCTGCTCTGTCAAATCAAAATATGGAATACATCTGTGCAGAAGAATAAACTTAAATGGGGCATCTAAACAATAACAGTTCAAAAAATGGATAATACAATGTATGTAAAAGCATCCATATAGGTATCTGTTTTGATTTACACTTTCTGGCAATACTAGAAGCAGAGTAACTTATAGCAGAACTTAGGAATTTTCATATTAATCAACAGAAATATGTTTTTAGGAAAGAAAAATCATGTTAAAAATCTACTTGAACTAAATAAACATTTCTCCAAAGAAGACATATGGATGGCTAACAAACACATGAAAAGATGCTCAACATCACTCATCATCNATCCCCAAGGTATAATTCAGCATGTTCCTTTCCTTCTAGGATTTCCTGTGAATTGGACACTAAACCTAGGGATTTTTTTATTTTTTGGCAAGGGTATCTCATAAGTGACATAATTTACTTCCAATAGGAGGTGTGTAACACCTTGTTGATTCTTGATATGGGATGTCAAGAACCAATGAAGATCATTATTGAGATCCATTAACTTATTAGGATTGCAAAAGAGTGATACACTACTTATTCCATCTTCATATATTAGCTGAAATACTCATAAATACACATTTCCCATCACAAAATGTCTGGTTACCCAGAAATATATTTTGAATAAGAATATCTGTTTGATACCTTCCATTTAGCAGGAATATTTTTTCCAGAACAATGAGTTGATAACCTAGATAATCCAAAAGTGACAAATGATTTCTTTGCTATCACACATTCATGGATTTTACCCAGTTTGACATGTTTCAGATCACTGCAATTCTTTTCATAATTATGTTGACAGTGTTACATGTTTCATCCAAAAAGACTCTATTCAAGATGGTTCCTTCGTCCTTTTGATACAACACTAGTTGTCTTTGATAATTACTTTACTTTCTGATATAACAAGATATTTCAGGCTTACCTTGTACATTTTNTAATTATGTTGACAGTGTTACATGTTTCATCCAAAAAGACTCTATTCAAGATGGTTCCTTCGTCCTTTTGATACAACACTAGTTGTCTTTGATAATTACTTTACTTTCTGATATAACAAGATATTTCAGGCTTACCTTGTACATTTTCTGCCCAAGATCATGAAATCTGCGTTTCTTAATCGAGGTCTGGTTTCTTTAAATAGAAACTGAGATAGAGAGACCACAATCAGTACCTAAAGGTATTCAATGACTTGGGATCATCATTGTTTTGCAGAGCACTTTAGTGGAAAGGGCTAAGAAACAGTTTTGGTTTTTTTTAATGATATAATAAAGCATGTGTTTTCACTGATATTTCCAATTCAAATCCAGAACTACAGGACTTTTTTAAACTTCATCAAGATACTTCATAAGTAACTGTAACTTTTATTAATTTTGTAAGATATTTCATCTTAGTATCTGTATTTTCTTTCTCCTGTGTAAAATATTCCAGCTGTCAATANAGGACTTTTTTAAACTTCATCAAGATACTTCATAAGTAACTGTAACTTTTATTAATTTTGTAAGATATTTCATCTTAGTATCTGTATTTTCTTTCTCCTGTGTAAAATATTCCAGCTGTCAATATCCAGTTATTATATTTTATCCCACAACACATACTCACCAGTCTTAAAATAGCACCTGCATTAACACCAACAATATGATTACCAAAACTAGTTTAATATTATTTTGTCTTTTTTGTTTTTTCCTTTGGTCCTTTGTATATAATCCACTGGAGATATACAATCAACTTTGGTTTAGTTAACTATAACACAAATTTAATAGACATAACACCCTTCTTTGTGATTGTGCTACCAGTCTCAAATGTTAAAGAATCTGCCTGCAATGCAGGAGATCTAGGTTCAATCCCTGGCCAGGAAGATCCCCTGGTGGAGGAAATAGCAACCCACTCCAGTATTCTTGCCTGGGAAACTCCATAGACAGAGGAGCCTGGCCGGTACAGTCCGTGGGGTCGCAAAGAGTCAGACACAACTGAGTGAATAACACTTTCACCAATTTCATACATTTAGATTAATTTATTTTATTTTGTTTTTGTTTTTAGTATTATTTTAATTTCATTTTGTTTATAATGATATAAAATACTTATATTGTTACAAAGTCAAATCTATAAATCAAATTATGTTCACAGAAATGTAGCTTCTGTCTCCTTCATACCATGTTCTTTCCCGAAGAATAATAAGTATTTTTGTCTGTTTATTTAACTTTCCATTAAATATGTACACTTCCCTGGTGGCTCAGATGGCAAAGAATCCACTCGTACTACAGGAGATCCAGGTTCCATCCCTGGGTTAAGAAGATCCCCTGGAGAAGAGAATGGCTACCCAACCCAGNTGTCTGTTTATTTAACTTTCCATTAAATATGTACACTTCCCTGGTGGCTCAGATGGCAAAGAATCCACTCGTACTACAGGAGATCCAGGTTCCATCCCTGGGTTAAGAAGATCCCCTGGAGAAGAGAATGGCTACCCAACCCAGTATTCTTGCCTGCAGAATCCCATGGACAGAGGAGCCTGGTGGGCTACAGTCCTTGAGGCTGCAAAGAGATGGACACAACTGAGTGACTAAGACACACACATACACTCAAATATGTGTGTATTCTCTACTTTCTCCCCTTAAAAATACAGTAACATAAATGCACACCTTCTCCACCTCATTTTCTTTTCCATTGATACTACATATATTAGAGATCCTCTATAGAAGATAGTCCTCATTTTCTTCTACAGCTGCATGATAATTTATTGTGTAGCATCCACAGTGTCCTGTTGATGAACAGGGAAAAGTTTAGAAATTTCCAGACTTGTGCTATCACAAATAATGCTGAAATGAAGAGCTTTTCACTTGGGTTCTTTGCAGTTTTGGTACTTTACTGCATTTTGCTACTATACCTTCTAGAGCTCTAGAATTAGAACATTAGCTCAAAGGTTATGTACGTATAATTTTTCTGTGTGTGCGTAGTCCCTCAGTCATGTCTGACACTTTGTGAACCCATGGACTGTAGCCCGCCAGGCTCCTCTGTCCATGGGGATTCTCCAGGCAAGAATACTGNTTGTACAGTTCTTCTGTGTATTCTTGCCACCTCTTCTTAATATCTTCTGCTTCTGTTAGGTCCATATCCGTATACACAAAACTCCTTTTTATCTAGAAGGTACTACATTTGTACTTAAAATATTTGCTCTCTAGCATACCTTCTGCCCTCTTTTTATTTGTTTGTTTTTTGCTGAAATGTTAAGCCATTTTTATACCATAAAAACTATAAAATGTTATTAATGTTAGGTGTTTTTCTTTTTAAGTTTTTCATCCTTTTATGCAGGGACTGATTAGCTAACCGATGAATTGACCCAAGCAAGGACAAGAAAGACACTTTCTACCTTCTCTATTGAGGGATCTCTGAGTGTGGATTTCTGTATCTCACAAGTAGATTATTACTGAATCTGTATTAAGTTTCTGTATATGCTTGCCTGTTTCTGTGACATCTGTCATGTTTCACTGGCCTATTAGTCTGTTTCCATCCAATATCATACTCTCTTAAATTTTATAACTTTTTAATTGTTGGGGGAGTGTGTGATTTCCTCAGTTCTGCCTCACCACAACAAAGGTTTGAAATGGTGGAGCAGTGTTACAACTCAGTTTTACTTGGCAAGCAAAATGTAGTAAATCCTCCAGGCATGAGAGTGGACTGATCCAAAAAAGAAGGGGGCTCAATCTTGGCTCCTCGTTTTATGTTTTGTCTCCTCCCCATGAGCCTGCCCCAAGTAAATTGGGCTAGCCAGGAGGGCTGTTTGTTTCACCTGAGTTCTCACTCTGGTCCTCAAATTTTCTTTTGTTCCATTTTTGTGGGCTTTTTCCTTTTTTTGTCTTTTAGCCACTGCCATTTTGGACTCCTTTTTACTATTATAACCACCTTACAATCCCCCCTTAAGAAATGGAGGCCCAATTCTTTCAGAATAGGGGCATCGAGGTCTCTCTGTCTACTTCCTGCTGAGCTGGGAGGGTGAGGGGCACTGGGCCTCCCCCTCTTCCTAGTCTCAGGCCTCAGAGTCCTTATAGCGATGTCCATCTATGGGTGAGTGATATTTTTCCATGGTCAGGTGTAGTTTTATATATCCTTGTTGAACTGGCACTGCATATTGTAGCTTGGTGANGGGCACTGGGCCTCCCCCTCTTCCTAGTCTCAGGCCTCAGAGTCCTTATAGCGATGTCCATCTATGGGTGAGTGATATTTTTCCATGGTCAGGTGTAGTTTTATATATCCTTGTTGAACTGGCACTGCATATTGTAGCTTGGTGACCTGGGCAGAGACAAAATGGTTTAGACAATTGATAATACATGAAGCAATCATAAACAGCATCAATATGATGATAACAGGAATTAATAGGGGCATNGTTTTATATATCCTTGTTGAACTGGCACTGCATGTTGTAGCTTGGTGACCTGGGCAGAGACAAAATGGTTTAGACAATTGATAATACATGAAGCAATCATAAACAGCATCAATATGGTGATAATAGGAATTAATAGGGGCATTCATTTCAGTTCAGTTCAGTTCAGTCTCTCAGTCGTGTCCGACTCTTTGCGACCCCATGAATCGCAGCACGCCAGGCCTCCCTGTCCGTCACCAACTCCTGGAGTTCACTCAGATTCACGTCCATGAACAATAGGTATTTCTACCCTTGCGAAACTGGCATATGGGTGAAGTCCATCTGCCAGTCCTCTCCTGAGTGGGCCCCACATCTTTGGACAGGCTAGGCCAGCTGGGGTCTTTGAGCTCCATGAGGGTTGTTTAATTGGCAAGTGGGACAAGAGGAGACCACTTGCCTTACAGTTGTTTGGAGGCCTGTTCCTTTGAAGGAACTTTCTAGTCATCTTTGGAGAGCCTTCTCCCCTAAATGAGTGGTGGTGTGTAAGAAGTTAATCAACTTCCATTAGAGGTTCCCAGGCAGAACAAGGAGTCCCTCCTTTGGGGACCACCCCATATGATCTTCTTGAAAGCTCTCATGCTTAGATTTAAGAGTCTCACCCTCAGTATATGCAGAAGTTTCTGGCAAATCAGTCTGTAGAACTAAGGTGGCAACCCCTATTAGGTCATTGTTCTGTGATGCTGCTCTCTTAGCTGCCTGATCATCTGCTTGGCTCCCTTGTGCCGCTTCCACGGTCCCTTTTTGGTGTCCTTACAGCGGGAGACTGAAACCTCAGTGGGCCAATACACGGCATCCAAGAGTCTAAGGATCTGATCACCATACTTGACTGGGGATCCTCGGGTGGTCAAGTGGCCTTTTTCTTTCCAAGTATTAACATGTGCATGTAGCACCAGAAAGGCATACTTGGAGTCAATGTAAATGGCTACTGTTTTTCCTTTTCCTAGCTCTAAAGCTGGAGTCGGGGCTATGAGCTCAGCCGATTGGGTTGAAGTGCCTGGTGGCAAAGGTTTAGCTTCTATGATCTCAAAATTGGAGACTACTTGCTACTTATTCTGCTCTTCTTTTTCGATCCAATACAAAGCTTCTTCTATTGGTGTACCAGATTTCCTCAAGATTGGTCAGAGGATCTTCTGACAATGCCTCTCGGGGTTTTGTCCAGTGGTTCAAGGTTTCTAGGCAAGAGTGAAAGGGGAGAGAGTGCTTGGGGGTAGGCTGAAGGGTAGCTGGGTTAAGAACCTCACAAGGGAATATAGTCAGGCCTGGGTTTTCCATCAGCGCTGCTTGATATCTGAGGATCCTTTGATCAGACATTCATAAATGGCCTCTCCCATTCAGGAGTTGTTTCACTTGGTGGCTGGTAAAAATAGTTATTTGTCACCAAGAGAGAGTTTTAAAGCATCTTTTATCAGGACTGCAATAGCTGCAAGATTCTGAAGGCAGGGAAAGACCTCTTTCCAATAAGAAAGTAGGACACTCAGGGACCACCAGAAACTAGTGGGAAAATATTTGTCAGTCAAGTAAAAAGAAGTGCTCGGGTGAATCTTTCTGTGATTGTTTTTCCTGTAGCACCCAAGATGGTACAGGTTTTGGAGGAAAAGGATCCAGAGTAGGAGGTGAAGACAGAGTAGGTAGCCCTTGTGTCAACCAAGAAATTCTCAGACCTACCTGTCACATCCAGTTGCACCCTTGGCTCCAGCCCTCTGATGGTTATCTGTGACAGACAGGCTGGCTGGAGGGGGCTGCTTCAGTCATGTTGAAACATCGTTAGAGAAGGCTTTGCAATTGTCCTTGAGGCTCTTGGGTCCCAAGGGCAGAGTGCCGCCCAGTGTCCTCATTGATGGCATTTGTACATCAAGGCTGTATATTGGCACCCTGCTTATTTAACTTATATGTAGAGTTCATCATGCAAAATGCCGGGCTGGATGAAGCCCAACCTGGAAGATTGCCGGGAGAAATATCAATAACCTCAGATACACAGATGACACAACTCTTATGGCAGAAAGTGAAGAGGAACTAAAGAGCCTCTTGATGAAAGTGAAAGAGGAAAGTGAAAAGGCTGTCTTAAAACTCAGCATTCAAAACGTGAAGATCATGGCATCCGGTCCCATCACTTCACGGCAAATAAATGCAGAAACAATGGAAACAGTGACAGACTTTATTTTCTTGGGCTCCAAAATTATTGCAGATGGTGACTGCAGCCATGAATTAAAAGACGCTTGCTCCCTGGAAGAAAAGTTATGACCGNCTTATGGCAGAAAGTGAAGAGGAACTAAAGAGCCTCTTGATGAAAGTGAAAGAGGAAAGTGAAAAGGCTGTCTTAAAACTCAGCATTCAAAACGTGAAGATCATGGCATCCGGTCCCATCACTTCACGGCAAATAAATGCAGAAACAATGGAAACAGTGACAGACTTTATTTTCTTGGGCTCCAAAATTATTGCAGATGGTGACTGCAGCCATGAATTAAAAGACGCTTGCTCCCTGGAAGAAAAGTTATGACCGACCTAGACAGAGTATTAGTACTAAAGCAGAGACATTACTTTGCCAACAAAGGTCCAACTAGTCAAAGCTATGGTTTTTCCAGTAGTCATGTATGGATGTGAGAGTTGGACTATAAAGAAAGCTGAGTGCCAAAGAATTGATGCTTTTGAATTGTAGTGTTGGAAAGGACTCTTGAGAGTGCCTTGAACTGCAAAGAGATCCAACCAGTCCATCCTAAAGGAAATCAGTCCTGAATATTCATTGGAAGGACTGATGCTGAAGCTGAGGATGCAATACTTTGGCCATCTGATGCAAAGAACTGACTCATTGGAAAAGACTCTGATGCTGGGAAAGACTGAAGGCAGGAGGAGGAGAAGGCGACAACAGAGGATGAGATGGTTGGATGGCATCACCGACTCTATGGACATGAGTTTGAGCAACCTCTGGGAGTTGGTGATGAACAGGGAAGCCTATTGTGCTGCAGTCCATGGGGTCGCAAAGAGTCGGACACGACTGAGCGACTGAACTGAACTGGCCCAATGTTCCCCCGTCTACAGATTAGGCATTTGCCTCGTGCCTTGTCCTCAAGGACTTGGGGTTTGCCATAGGGCTTCCCTGAAGGGCAGCCAGCATCTGGGCATGCGTTTATCTTTCCTTTTCTCCCTTTCCTGGGCCTTGGCCTTCCTCTCCTATTCTCTGTTATAAAAGTTATTGGTGGCTGTCCAGACCATCTCATCTAAAGAGGCAACAGGGTCCTGCTGCTGTAACTGTCATAACTTTATCCATGTCTAGTGCACACTGGGATAGGAATTTGTCCTTTAAATTCACCTATCCCTCGTAAGAGTCTTACGTCCAGAGTGGTAAACTTTTGGAGGGCCTCTTTTGGACTTTCCAGAAGGGCAATGGGGTTCTCATTGGACTCCTGAGTTATTGCTGAGGCCAGGCACAGTTCCACAAGTAATAGGCTTCCTTCTATTTCTATGGGTGTTCTGCCTTAGGGATAAGTCTTTCTGAAACTTATCCTACCCAGTACTGTTGCAACCTGAGAGCCAGGCATCACCAGGTCAGGGTGCAGATTTCCAGACAGGTTAAGACATGACAGCCTCCTGGAGATCAAATCCCCAGGCAGGTTGAGGCATGTTGGCCTACCAAAAATTGGGTCCCTGGGCAAGTCGAAGCATATCAATCTCCTGGCACCCTGAGCTGGTGGATCCCTGAGCAGGCTGAGGCATGACAACCTCCTGAGGACCAGATCCCAAGGCAGGTCAAGGCAGGTTGACCTCCTGGGACCCCAGGGTGAAGTTGGGCATCCCCAAGGTCTCTAGGCTGACCAGTGCTGGGTGGGATTAAGGGGATGTAACCTTAACTCAGTGCCAGTTTGTCCACTGTGGATGAGAATAGATATCATGATGTACGGCAATCCAAGCTTGTGCCCTGAGACTGGGAGCCTGGTGAAGCAGCCATAAGCCTTATCCTCTTACTGCTCTGAGGGAATGGAAGTCACTGATTTCCTCCCCTAGTCCTCCATAAGAGCAGTTTAGGGTGTTTCCAATGGTAAACATTTCATTGTCATAGACCCGCTTTAGGTAATAACAGAAGTAATGACAAAGCAGTGGGTTATCTGGTCCTGTTAGGGGCATTAAGAATATTTTATTAATAAGCTAGGTGGAGTGATGTTGCTTACAAGGGGGCAGGGTCCTGGTTGTAGGAATTAGTAAGTGGCTTAAGAACAAATTGATAAGAGGCAACAGACCAGATGTTCTATAAAAGTGCATGGAGATCTGATCCTGGGGTATGTTTATAACTTTAGGAGAAGGGTGATAAGGGTTTGGGCCCAAAGAGGCTGCAGGGCTAACTCCCAAAGTGGTAAACATTATCCCTGGAAGCCCAACTGCCCTGGAAGGGATGCCAACAGATGGACTTCTAGCAGTCATTGTGTGCCCTTCATCCACCCTAGCAGGTTTGCGGAGAGATGGTATTCTTGTACATGTTGTAGGAAATATGGAAGATGAAGGCCTGAATCTCTAGAAGGATTGAATATTATACAGTTATCTTCCTACCAAGAGCCAACTATTTTCTGGTTGTCCCTCCAGAAGATTGTAGAGGCAACACTGTGGTCCAGGAAGGGACTCAGGGAGAAAGCATGAAACGGGAGGGGAGGGGACAGGACGCAAATTTGAAAGAATGACATAGCCCAAGGGCATAACATAAACAGATTAACATCAAATGGGTCCAAGATGGCAAACAAGTCAAATTCAACTAAGCCTTGATCCTCAATTTGCAAGCTAAATGACATACCCCAAAGCGCAATGACAGTTCCAAGGCACTATCAAAAGACTAGGTGGTTGGTTCCCCAATTGTTGGAATGATCCTCCCACTCATTAGCATATGAAATTCAGTTCAGTTCATTTCAGTTGCTCAGTCCTGTCCGACTTTTTGTGACCCCATGGACTGAAGCACGACAGGCCTCCCTGTCCATCACCAACTCCTGAAGCCTACCCAAACTCAGGTCCATTGAGTCGGTGATGCCATCCAACCATCTTATCCTCTGTCCTCTTCTCCTCCCGCCTTCAATATTTCCCAGCATCAGGGTCTTTTCAAATGAGTTAGTTCTTTAGATCAGTTCGCCCAAGTATTGGAGTTTCAGCTTCAGCATCAGTCCTTCAAATGAACATTTGAGACTGATCTCCTTTAGGATGGACTTGTTGGATCTCCTTGAAGTTCAAGGAACTCTCAAGAGTCTTCTCCAACACCACAAGTCAAAAGCATCAATTCTTTGGCACTCAGCTTTTTTAATAGCCCAAGTCTCACACCCATACATGACTACTGGAAAAACCATAGCTGACTATTCGGACCTTTGTTGGCAAAATAATGTCTCTCTACTTTTTAGTAAGCTGTCTAGGTTGGTCATAACTTTTCTTCCAAAGAGCAAGCATCTTTTAATTTCATGGCTGCAATCACCATCTGCAGTGATTTTGGAGCCCCAAAAAATAAAGTCCGTCACTGTTTCCAGTTTCCCCATCTATTTGCGTGAAGTGATGGGACCAGATGCCATGATCTTAGTTTTCTGAATGTTGAGTTTCAAGCCAAACTTTTCACTCTCTTCTTTCACTTTCATCAAGAAGCTCTTTAGTTCTTCTTCACTTTCTGCCATAACGGTGGTGTCATCTGCATATATGAGGTTATTGATATTTCTCCTGGAAATCTTATTCCAGCTTGTGCTTCTTCCAGCCCAGCATGATGAACACTTTATATAAGTTAAATAAGCAGGGTGACAATATACAGCCTTGATGTACCCCTTTCCCGATTTGGAACCAGTCTGTTGTTCCATGTCCAGTGCTAACTGTTGCTTCTTGACCTGCATACAGATTTCTTAGGAGACAGGTCAGGCGGTCTAGTATTCCCATCTCTTTAAGAATTTTCCAGTTTGTTGTGATCCACACAGTCAAAGGCTTTGGCATAGTCAACAAAGCAGAAGCAGATGTTCTTTCTGGAATTCTCTTGCTTTTTCGATGATCCAGCAGATGTTGGCATTTTGATCTCTGGTTCCTCCGCCTTTTCTAAATCCAACTTGAACATCTGGAATTTCATGGTTCACATACAGTTGAAGTCTGGTTGGAGAATTTTGAGCATTACTTTGCTAGCATGTGAGATGAGTGCAATTGTGTGGTAGTTTGAGCATTCTTTGGCATTGCCTTTGTTTGGGATTGGAGTGAAGACTGACCTTTTCCAGTCCTGTGGCCACTGCTGAGTTTTCCAAATTTGCTGGCATATTGAGTGCAGCACTTTCACAGCATCATCTTCCAGGATTTGAAATAGCTCAACTGGAATTCCATCACCTCCACTAGCTTTGTTCCTAGTGATGCTTCCAAGGGCCCACTTGACTTTGCATTCTAGAATGTCTGGCTCTAGATGAATGATCACACCATTGTGATTATCTGGGTCATGAAGATCTTTTTTTTGTATAGTTCTGTGTATTCTTACCACATTTTCTTAATATCTTCTGCTTCTATTGGGTCCATAGCATTTCTGTCCTTTATTGTGCCCATCTTTGCATGAAAAGTTCCCTAGGTATCTCTAATTTTCTTGAGGAGATCTCTTATATTTCCCAATTCTATTGTTTTCTTCTCTTTCTTTGCACTGATCACTGAGGAAGGCTTTCTTATCTCTCCTTGCTATCCTTTGGAACTCTACATTCAAATGGGTATACCTTTCCTTTTACCTAGCCCATAAAAGACTAACCACAGCCACATTTCATGCCGCACCCTGTGGAGTGTGCTTCTCTCTGAATCCAAACAAATCTACCTCCTACTTATCGCTGTGTCTCTCACTGAATTCTTTTTATGCAATGAGACATCAAGAACCCGAGCTTCATTAGGTCCTAAAACCAGGCACTGTGTGTTTTGGCCAGGCTGAAGTCCCAGTCGGACATGACTGAATGACTAAGCACAGCACAGAGTCCCTGCCACGTGGGCTTGAGTCCCAATCTTAGGTAAACAGTTTCAAGCACACCTTGAAATGAAAAGATGATCACCTGCCCAATACTTAGTAAATAGTGGCATAGATGGAGAGAGGAGCTGAAGGATGGGAGGAAAAAGCAGTGGGAAAAACATGCCAAGGAACCCCCTTCATAACCTATCAGAAAAAGTGTTAAATGCCTAACCTGTGCCCACAGTTTTCATTGGCCTGATGCTTGGCAGAAAGAAGATGAAGGATGGAAGAACCCTCTGGGAGCAGCTACTAAGGCACAGCAGATAGTGGCGTCTTCAGCGCACACTGGAGAGTAGCCCCCGCCAGAGTCCCTCATTTGCACCCAGTTCACAGGGGGTTCCGGGAAGCAAGAAACAAGAGATTGTAAAGGAATTAAAATTTTGTTAGCCGTATTCCTTCCAGCCATAGGGGTGAGGACCTCCTAAGTAAACTGGAGGTCTTCTGGAATCTGAGACTGAGCTATGTGTGCTTTCTGCCGAGTTTGTTTTTGCTGTCCCAGTTCCAGCTCGCTGGGCTTCTTATCACTTTCATTGCCCTGGGTTTCCTTTGCCTTCAGCTTCTACAGTGTAAGCTTTTACCGAGGTGCGCTTCTGCTGTGCTTGGTCTCTGCCTCACTGGGTTGAGCTGAGGTTGCTTCAGCCAGGTTAAATCCACGTAATGGCACCAGATATGTCATGGGGGTGTATATTTCCTCGGTTCTGTCTCACCACAGCAAAGATTTGAAATGGCAGACCAGTGTTACAGCTCAGTTTTATCTGACAAGCAAAGTACAGTACATCCTCAAGGCATGAGGGTGGGCTGACCCCCAAAAAGAAGGGAGCTCAGTCTTTCTCCTCTTTTTAAGTGCTTTGTCTCCTGCCTCTGAGCCTGCCCTGTGTAAACTGGTCTACCCAGGAGGGCTGTTTGTTTCACCTGAGGTTCTCACTCTGGTCCTCGGATTTTCTTTTGTTCACTTTTGCAGGCTTTTTCCTTTCTTTTAGCCACCTCCATTTTGGACTCCTTTTTCCTATTCTAACTACCTAACGTAATGAACCTATATCTGGCAGGGAAAAAAGTATCCTCTTTGTTTTTCTTCTTTAAGAAACTCTTAACTCATCCTGGATCTTCCACATACATATTAAAAGCTTTTTGTCAATGTCAAGACCTGAGTTCCAGATATCAACATGCTTTCAAACTAGTAAGTTAGCTTGCCACTGTTTCATGAATGCTAGCAGAAGACGTGAACTCCTGAATCAGAGTTAAAAGACGTTACTTAAGGCACAACAAGCAGCAGGAGCTTCATATTCACATCGATTCGCCTGTCTCCAAGTCCCTTGGGGCAACATGGATGGGCTCAGAAACTCAGATGCATGCCTGAGTATGTACTGGATGCATTATGGAAGAAGATCCCTAAGCTTAGAGAGCCTGAATCTTTTACACTGCTCAGTAAGTATGAGTGCTCTTTACTCCAGAAGGAGACATTATACCTTCCAATGCCGTTTATTATACAAACACCCCTGAAAAGTTAGTCCAGAAATAAAACAGTGTCTCATATCTACATCTACAGTGTCCCCCATTTTCATTTGTAACATTGTTAGTTTTTACCTTATCTCTTTTGCCATGGATTAACCTTTCTAGAGGTTGGTTAGTTTGATTAATCTTTTCAAAGGTCAGCATTTCATTTTGTTTTTCCTCTGTTATATGTTAGTTTCTATTTTCTTATTTTCTATATTATTTTACTCTTCCAACTTCGGGGGATTTATTTATTTTTTAATTCCAGTATCATATATTTTTTTTATTCTCCTCTTCAACTCTTGAATTACCAAAATTGTGTTTAAAAGTTTGCAAACAATTATTTTAAGCTCTTATTTTATTTTTAATTTCTGTGTCCTCATAATAAGCTAGCAGCAGCAGCAAATAATTCCAAATCTAACAGGGCTTAACACAATACAAGTTTATTCCTTGTTCATTTGAAGTCCAACCAAAATGTTTCCTTATAAGACACAGAGAATAATCTTCTTCCCTTTTACGCTGCCAGCTTTCTCAATGTGCAGCTCCATATATTTTTGAAGAAGAGGAAGCAGGGCTATGGAATTGCACAAGATGTTCGTGTGTTCAGGCCTGACAGTACAGGCATGTCACTTTCTCTTTATAGTTATTTTGAGGCTATGATAGTAAGTTTAGAATGTGGTATCCTTTTGATTATGTCTTGTTATTTTTATAGACTTTCCTTCTTTATTGGTGATATTTTTTCTTTAAAAAATACTTTGTCTGATATTTATTATGGTTATAATACTTTCTTTTGGTTAAATTTTCCTGGTTCTGAAATTCTGACTGTATATGTTTTGGACTTTATTCTCCTCTGTCTTCAATTAATTTAAAAAAATTGTTTTACCTTTTTATCTTGATTGCTTTATTCTATGTAATTTCTCATTTTACATAACAATCTTCCATTAGTTGTCTCCTCCATTGTAACTATCTGCTGTTTAACATTGAATATTTACTTTTAATTATCATATTTTTTATTTCTGGGAGATCACTTCCTCTAATTCTGCCTAAATCTCTTGCTGATTAGTCATATTTTTAACCTCCCTCCCCCATCTTAAAACTTCTTGAGCCACCAGGGAAGCCCATCTTTAAATGTATAAATATATTTAATTTCTTTTCTAATATATTCCTTGTATTTGTGCATTTTTAAGATCCAAGTTCCTGTTCTTTATAATTTATGTGACACTTGCTTATGGTGGCTTAGTTTCTCATGTATCTTGTTATGTTTCTTTTAATATGAACTTCTATTTACAATAAACCACAACCTTTTGAACTTTTAAAATTCATTCCTCCAAGGAAGATTTATGTTGCTTTCCACAATAGGTATGAAGACATTTCAGACCTGGGTCCAGTTTAAACTGGTCCAGAAATGAAATTTTTTAGCTTATGATATTCTTTACCAGGTAAACAGTGTAAATTTTGATCCTAAACCCATCTCTGAGCCTTCTGGTAGCTACGGATTCTCAAAAGTCCTTGCCCTCCCACCCCCCCATCCC
>SJYV01055466.1:1002853-1014724 GCA_006410875.1 Neotragus pygmaeus
CAGAAAATATGTTTATTTGTAAAGCATTACATGTTTTTCAAGGTACTTTACCATATATTTTAAAATTTATTTTTAAATTGGAAGATATCATATATTAATGTAATATTGCCACAATAATTCTGTGAATTAAGTATTTAATTTTACTCATTTGATAGTTTAGGAAGGTTAGGAGGTTAAAGAAGTTTTCTGACTGATCATTTCAGACTGTCTCTGCAATATGTCTCTGGTAAGAAAAGTAAGCATCCAGGTGAACTGGATAAGCTAAGTTCTGCACTGAAGTTAAGTTGTTCAGCTCCTACACATTTAGATCTAGCTGGAAATCTTTGCTGTTAGGTCTTCGATCCAGTTCTTTCCTCTTTGAGGAATCAAAGCCAAAGAAGAAGAAACATTAAGGATATTTTTCAAATGTGGATTTTAATGATCTCCCAGAAGAATTAATTTTGGAACTAATGCCAGCTGATTTGGTTTAACTATATCTATACTTTGTCATCTTATTCAGTAGAATAAGATAGCCCATTCTTCCTGAATGATAGAAAGTGGTTGTTTACTCTTCTGAATTCATATTCTATTATGAATATATGGATTATGTGAATATAATTATGGAACCATTGCTTGTTCCAACAGCTTTAAAAATCTTTTCTCAACTAGATTTCCACTGAAAAGGTATTTGTGTATTCATATACATATAATCCGGGGGGCTTCCCCAGTGGCTCGGCAACAAAGAGTTCACCTGCAGTGCAGGAGTCCAGGGTTCAATCCCTGGGTTAGGAAAATCCCCTGAAGAAGGAAATGGCAACCCACTCCAGTAATCTAGCCTGGAAGATCCTATGAACAGAGAAGCCTGGCAGACTGCAATCCACAGCATCATTAAAGAGTTGGACATGATTTAGCAGCTAAATAGCAACAACAAATGCCCTTCTTTGTCTTTTGTTACAGTTTTTGTCTTAAAGTCTCTTTTGTCTCATATAAATATTGCTACTCTAGCTTTCTTTTCATTTCCATTTGCATGGAATGCCTTTTCCCATCCTCTCACTTTCAAAGTGTATCTATCTTTAGATCTGAAGTTAGCCTCTTGTAGAGAACATATGTATGAGTCTTGTTTTTATATCCATTCAGCCACTGTCTTTTTTTTTCACTCTGCCTTTTGATTGGTACTTTCATTCATTTGCCTTTAAATTAATTATGGCTACTTATGTACTTACTGACATTTTGTTAATAGCGTTGTCTTTTTTTTTTCTCTTCCCTTGTGATTTAATGATTATCTTTAAAGTTGCGTTTGGATTCCATGCTTTTTTCTGTGTATNCATAATACTTTTAAAGGTTTTGAATATTTTGTCCACATTTATAAATCCAGATATTTTCCCTACAAAGTCTGACCTCTGGCTTCTTTTGAAAACCAGACCTGAGGATGCCTGGGGCTGAGGCCTGTGCTCTCCAGGTACCTGTCTGGCCTCTACTGTGGCCACTTTGGCTTGTGTTAGTTTGTCCTACACAGGATCCCCCAGAATGTGTTGAATAGTGTCTCCCAAAGATGCATGTCCACTTGGAAGTTCAGAATGTGATCTTATTTGAAAAACAGGGTCTTTGAGGATGCAATGAGTTAAGGATCTTGAGATCACCCTAAATCCAATGACTGATGTCTTGGAGAAGAGAGGACTGATGCTATAAAGAGAAGAGAGGACACAGAGACCATCATGTGAAAATAGATACTGGAGTGATGTGTCTACAAGTTGGGGAGTGCCAAAGGATGGCTGGCAACCAGCAGAAGCCAGGAGAGAGGCATGGAAATGCATTTCCCTCACAGCCCAGAAGTAACAACCCCACTGATGTAATTTCGGGGTTTTGGCCTCCAGAACTGTGGGAGAATAAATCTCTGTTGCTTTAAGCTACCCAGTTTGTGGTAATTTGTTACAGTGCTCCTAGTAAACTAATCTACTGTACCCAAGAGGTCCTCACCTTTTTACAACAACCCCAAACAGGCCTCTTCTCTAAAGGCTATAGGACAGACTTCCCCAGTGGCCCAGTGGCTAAGATGCTGCACTCCCAATGCAGAAGGGCTGGGTTCAATCCCTGGTCGAGGAACTAGATCTCACATGCCGCAACTAAGACTTCACATGCCACAGGTTAAAAAAAAAAANGCTCTAAAGGCTATAGGACAGACTTCCCCAGTGGCCCAGTGGCTAAGATGCTGCACTCCCAATGCAGAAGGGCTGGGTTCAATCCCTGGTCGAGGAACTAGATCTCACATGCCGCAACTAAGACTTCACATGCCACAGGTTAAAAAAAAAAAGAATCTTTATGCTGCAACTAAGATCTGGTGCAGCCACGTAAATACATATTGACCAATCAATAGATAGATAAATAAAGCCTGCAGGGACAAGGAACTTACCACCTCCCAGTGGTGTGATGAAGTAATTGTGATGGACTAATTGTTGGAAACTCTTCCTGCTAAACCAATATATAATACAAACTACATAAAATCATATAGAGTCTATAAAAGTCTATAAAACAACATAAAATCTTTATGGACTCTATAAAGAGTGAGGGAAACCACTCTTAAAAAGAAACAAATCCCTACTGGTTATGGCTCAGGGGTTTCATGGAGGAGGCAGCACCTGAAGTGGGCCTTAAATGATGGGCATGATCAAAACAAGTGAAAACAGGGGTGGTGACAGGTTCCAGATGACCGAGCAGTGGATGGCCCAGAAGTAGGGAAGTGTGGGCTATGCATATATAGACTGATTGACTGATTCATTCATTCATTCATTCTAGGAATATTTATTCTCTGAGCAGTGGGCAGTGAGCTTAGTTGGAAGGGAAGTGTGTATCTGGGTGGGGTCAGTCAGTGGGAATTAAGTGTGAAGCGTCTAAATTTCTAGAAGTCCTGGTCTCCCAAGCAAGCTAAGTAAAATATGTGATATTTACCCATATCCCTGGGTTTTTCTTCAGGCTAAATTACTCTAATCACCATTTATATAGAAGACTGTTTGTTTGTGTCTTTCCAAGATGCTTGCCTGTGTCCCTCCCCCTGGTCACAGCCCATGTCCTGGCCGCAAGGGTGGATATATGATCCAGGCTGGCCATTCTCAGCACCCCACCCACCTAGCAGCAGTGATGGGTCCAGTCGTCCTTCCCTGTGACTGATGCATAGACTCTGGGAGCAAGCAGCCCTCTGTCTGCTTGAGCCTCCAAGTTCTCTGCCACAAGAACATTTCAACAGGAGTCAGAGTGAATGAGGCCAACAGGTGAAAAGAAGCAACAAAGCAGCACTGAGGAGCGCCTTCGGGGCGCTGACCTCACAGTTGCCGTCACAGAGGCCCTGGTTCCTAGACTTTATCCTTCACTTCCAAGAACAGCCCCAATATCTTCCTTTTTATGAGGGCCAGTAAATTATTTCTCTGCCTAGGCTAGTCTTGAGTTGAGTTTCTGTTGCTTGCACCAAAGGGTCCTGGCTGATATGGTCCTGCTTCCACACTCTCCCATCCCCAGTGGCCAAGCAGCCAATGAGAGAAAGGGGCATGGTTCCCATCCAGGCTGGCGGCCCTCCCTCCAGTTGAGAGAGGTCACCTGAACACTTTCTGATGAACACGTGAGTACTTGGTGCTATTGGGGAGACACTAAAAAAGCACAGGAGTGTGACTGCAAGAAAAACCCGAGCACAATGCAAATAAGACAGTGCATGAAAGCCTCTCTGTTTTCTACCCCAAAGGACACCCATTTCCATTCTTAGAGAGCCATTCCTTTGGGCTAGTGTTTCTTTTGAAATATAAGCTGGGAGGACAGTTCAGGAGGCAATAAGGCAGCCAATTTGCCAAAAATTTTATATACTTGAATGCACCAAATTCACTAGATTAAAAAAAAATTATAGAAGCTTGTTTCTTTTAACTAAATATAAAATCTTCAGCACTTTCTATAAAATGTTGACATTTTAGTTTTCAACATGAAATGATTGTGATACTTTAGCCTGGCAGCAATTTGAAGAAAGTTTCTACAGGAAAGGGTAAAATTGTTCACGTACCTGAAGAGAAGTTAGTGGTGATAAACTGCACCAGGAGTGATGATTTTTTAAAGGAAGATATCAGGCTGAACTGAGACAAGATAACTCATTTATTTAACATATACATCCTGGTTATCTGCCCTGTGCCAGGCCCAGGCCCAGGACTCAAGGAAACACATGTGACAAGACAGGATCCACGCCCTCAAGGACCTCCAGTAGGGGAAAACCTAGGGAATCCAGGACATGCAGCCAGTGATCTTAGGACAGAATATAGGGCAATGAGGGACAGAAGAAGCGTGGAGGTGGGAAGGAGACACGATGTTTGAGCTGGGTTTTGAAGAATGTGTAGGAGTTTACCATGTAAAGGAGGAGAATGGAGAAAGTTTTTCAGGCAGGAAGTACCGACTAAACCAAGACTCTGAGGTACAGGAGGTGGAGAGGAAGAAGACGAAGTGGAGGAGCAAAAGGACTGCCAGGGTCAAATCATCAGGCCCCTAAGAGGTCAGTCAAAATGAATTTGACTTTCACTCTGTGGGTAATAGGGAGTCACTGAGGGTACTTTGTAGAGGAAACAAATCCTGCCTCCATGGCAGACGTGACCAAGATGGACCAAGAGTCCTAGAAAGGAAGGGGCTAGAAGGCCAGTGTGAAGGCTGCTGTAGTTGTCCAAGCAACAGACGAATTGGGCTAAGTTAGAATTTATTCATTCAACATATACTTATCAATCACCACCTGCTTAGAGACAGGCACAGATCAGGTGATCAGTGCTGGGGATTCAGCAGTGCGTAGAAGCTGGGTGATCAAAGGGAAGGAAGGCATTCCAGCCACAGGGAACCGAGTGTGGGAGCCCTAAGGTGGGAAAGATTTGAACTGTGTGGAAGCAGGGAAGCAAGAACTGTGTGGCTAGAGCCTCAGGACTGGGAGGCTGGGAGAGGCTAGTACTGAGGCCAGTCTTGCGATGCATTGCTCATCCACATTTATCTCTGCCCTTCAAGGACCAATGTAAATGCTGCCTCCACCAGGAAGCCTCCCCTGAACACTGATCCAGTTCTGCCTTTCAGCTCCCAGTTACTGTTAACAGGATGACCACTGGAGCAGTTTCTGCCCCAGAGTAAGTAATTCATAAACGTCTTTTGAATAAATGACTATTAGAAATAGGGGGAAAAAAGAGTGGTGTGAGAGAGATAGTGGGGGAGCAGTGGGTGGTCACAGAAAAGTGGGAAAACTGGTGGCCTAAAGGGAGCAACGTCAACCTGGCTAATAGTCTGAACAGTGTTTTTCAGATTTCAGGTCATGAGCACACAATAAGCACTAAAAAAAAACAACTGAAGTTAAAATATTGAATGTAGAGTGTGGGAAGGGGTGGTATTGCTTCATGAAGGCCTATTCTGATTACATGCACACAGCCCAGTGTAAAACCTACTTCTTCCCGTGGTCAGGGCCAAAGAGTTCAAGACCCTTGGAATTCAGATATAGATTTGGCTCCTATATCAGAGGGCTTTCCAGCNATAAGCTGGGAGGACAGTTCAGGAGGCAATAAGGCAGCCAATTTGCCAAAAATTTTATATACTTGAATGCACCAAATTCACTAGATTAAAAAAAAATTATAGAAGCTTGTTTCTTTTAACTAAATATAAAATCTTCAGCACTTTCTATAAAATGTTGACATTTTAGTTTTCAACATGAAATGATTGTGATACTTTAGCCTGGCAGCAATTTGAAGAAAGTTTCTACAGGAAAGGGTAAAATTGTTCACGTACCTGAAGAGAAGTTAGTGGTGATAAACTGCACCAGGAGTGATGATTTTTTAAAGGAAGATGTCAGGCTGAACTGAGACAAGATAACTCATTTATTTAACATATACATCCTGGTTATCTGCCCTGTGCCAGGCCCAGGCCCAGGACTCAAGGAAACACATGTGACAAGACAGGATCCACGCCCTCAAGGACCTCCAGTAGGGGAAAACCTAGGGAATCCAGGACATGCAGCCAGTGATCTTAGGACAGAATATAGGGCAATGAGGGACAGAAGAAGCGTGGAGGTGGGAAGGAGACACGATGTTTGAGCTGGGTTTTGAAGAATGTGTAGGAGTTTACCATGTAAAGGAGGAGAATGGAGAAAGTTTTTCAGGCAGGAAGTACCGACTAAACCAAGACTCTGAGGTACAGGAGGTGGAGAGGAAGAAGACGAAGTGGAGGAGCAAAAGGACTGCCAGGGTCAAATCATCAGGCCCCTAAGAGGTCAGTCAAAATGAATTTGACTTTCACTCTGTGGATAATAGGGAGTCACTGAGGGTACTTTGTAGAGGAAACAAATCCTGCCTCCATGGCAGACGTGACCAAGATGGACCAAGAGTCCTAGAAAGGAAGGGGCTAGAAGGCCAGTGTGAAGGCTGCTGTAGTTGTCCAAGCAACAGACGAATTGGGCTAAGTTAGAATTTATTCATTCAACATATACTTATCAATCACCACCTGCTTAGAGACAGGCACAGATCAGGTGATCAGTGCTGGGGATTCAGCAGTGCGTAGAAGCTGGGTGATCAAAGGGAAGGAAGGCATTCCAGCCACAGGGAACCGAGTGTGGGAGCCCTAAGGTGGGAAAGATTTGAACTGTGTGGAAGCAGGGAAGCAAGAACTGTGTGGCTAGAGCCTCAGGACTGGGAGGCTGGGAGAGGCTAGTACTGAGGCCAGTCTTGCGATGCATTGCTCATCCACATTTATCTCTGCCCTTCAAGGACCAATGTAAATGCTGCCTCCACCAGGAAGCCTCCCCTGAACACTGATCCAGTTCTGCCTTTCAGCTCCCAGTTACTGTTAACAGGATGACCACTGGAGCAGTTTCTGCCCCAGAGTAAGTAATTCATAAACGTCTTTTGAATAAATGACTATTAGAAATAGGGGAAAAAAAGAGTGGTGTGAGAGAGATAGTGGGGGAGCAGTGGGTGGTCACAGAAAAGTGGGAAAGCTGGTGGCCTAAAGGGAGCAACGTCAACCTGGCTAATAGTCTGAACAGTGTTTTTCAGATTTCAGGTCATGAGCACACAATAAGCACTAAAAAAAAACAACTGAAGTTAAAATATTGAATGTAGAGTGTGGGAAGGGGTGGTATTGCTTCATGAAGGCCTATTCTGATTACATGCACACAGCCCAGTGTAAAACCTACTTCTTCCCGTGGTCAGGGCCAAAGAGTTCAAGACCCTTGGAATTCAGATATAGATTTGGCTCCTATATCAGAGGGCTTTCCAGGTGGTGCTCGTGGGGAAGAACCCACCTACCAATGCAGGAGACATAAAAGATGCGGGTTCAGTCCCTGGGTCAAGAAGATCCTCTGGAGGACGAAATGGCAACCCACTCCGGTACTCTTGCCTGGGGAATCCCATGGACAGAAGAGCCTGCCTGGCTGCAGTCCATGGGGTCGCAAAGAGCCAAGTATGACTGAAGCAACTTGGCACTTGTATCAGAGACTAAAAATAACAGTGATTTAAACAAAATAAACTCACGTGTCTCTCTACTGGCTGGAATGGTGACTCTGGGGTGAGGGGGGCCCGGGCTGCTTCCCCTGGTTGTGTCACCTCAGATGGAGCGGCTGTGTCTGTATTCCCAGCAGCGGGAAGAGGCGGGGGTTGGCCCAGGGGGGTGGGGGTATGGCAGCTTCTCCTGAAGACCACCGCCAGGAAGTGGTGTCTGTCACTTCTGCTCATGGGGAGCTGCAAGGGAGGCTGGGAGGCATGGCCTTTTTCTGGGTGGCCAGGGGCCCCGCCATAAACAGGGGGTTCTGTAACTCTAGGAGGGGAGCATGGATGAGGGCTTGTCCTGCAGCCTCTGCCCTGGCCTGTGTTTGAGGAACTGCTAGGGACCTGTTGTTGCCTGGGCACAGGCCCTGCAGGCCAGCCCCTCCTCCCCTGGAGGGCAGGGAGGCCTCCTCCCATCCCACCCCACACCTCTTCTCTCGGGACTCCAGCTCCCCACGCTCTTTGGACTCTACAAGGAGTAAAGGAGATGGCCCGGGTCAGTGCCTCCACGGCACAGGGCCTGGTGCAGGGCAAGTCCTCTCTGAACCAAGCCATCTGCAAGCATTTCCCTCCATCCACTCTTCTCCTCACTTAGCTGGATTGACTCACAGTCCCCAGGGGTCCCAGCACCCAGCCATCTCTGTGCACTCTTCATCCTCACTCAGCCTTGTGCGCTTTGTCAGCTGTGCCTCTGCCTCACCTCTGTAAAGCGGGACCAGTGAGAGGACTTGTCACAGACAGTTGTGTAACAGTGTCCTCGTCCATGTAATGCTTGGATGAAATCATGCACATGAAGGCTCTGACCTGGCTGGGCCTGAGGTCACGGTCTGCTCCAGCCACCCACTGGGGAACTGTGTCAGTGAGGTGACCTCCGCGGCCCCCTCCCTGTCATGTGGCAGTGTGCTCAGGCTGAAGGGGACGGTGCATGCCTCTCTCCTCCTGTCCCCTCAACTGTAGGAGGCACCCTGCTCCCATCTGGCCCCAGCCTCCCGACCTCCAGTCGTCACTGACAGAAGCACTCCATCCTTTGGTCCTTTGAGCCTTCCGAAAGATGGCTCCCACGGCTCACGGCCCTTCTCCAGCATTCTTTTTAAAGCACAGTTAATTTTGCTCTGCAAATGTGTGAGCCCTTGGGGTTAATTAGAGGAAGTGTGGAATGTGAGAAGGAGAGCAAGAAAATTCTGAGCCTGTCAGGACTCCTGCCTTTGCACTCTGGCACAGAATCACAAAACCGGGTAGTCTGGTCCCACCCCTTCATCTCACAGCTGGAGAAACTGGGGCTCGTGGGGAGGTGCTGACCCACGTTCAGAGACCAGACCAGGCAAGTCCCAGGTGGCCTCACTTCCGAGCTCTTCCCCGACACTCTCGCTCCTGTCCGCGTTTGCCGTGACTTGCTTATGAGGACGTGGGTTCTCCGCAGTACTCACTCTCTCACTGCGGGATCACCCAGCAGTGGCAGCAGAACGTGGAGACTCACACTGGAGTTGGCTAGGCCAGGTGTACATCATGGATACAGAAGTGAACCAAGGTCACCCCCTGGAGACGAAGTTGTTGCCTGCATGAACAGGAGTGGATGGGTGATAATACCTGTCTCTTGGGGTTGTTGGGAAGATTAAGCAACATAATGCAATAAGCACGTGGGATGCTGATGGAAAGAGAGAAACACTTGTGTTTTCCTCCTTTCCCTCACCTGTGTTGCTCAAAATAAATTTTAAAAAATTATTTTTTAAGTTAGGGGGTGTTTTGTGTTTGGTGTCTTATTTGTTCTTGGTCAAAACTACCCGCTCTTCAAGCTCACTCTACCCAAAAAGGATGAGACCAGCCAAAGGCATGGGGCCCACAGGGCAGGTGGTGGAGAGGCTGGTTCTCTATGGGTTCATGTGTGACTTTTTCTTTTAGATTTGTTCTCAGGTCCTGGCTACTCACCTGAGAGCAGTAAATACACAGTCCTTGTCTCCAGGAGGCTAAATCCTGTGGAAAAGCAAGGTACCAGACCAGGGTGGCACCCACAGTGCAGGGAGCTGGTGGGACGTCCAGGGCTGAGGGGCCGTGTCCAGGAGGAGCAGTGGAAGTGGCATCCCAGTCACTCGCTTCCTGCGTCAGCTCTTGGGCCTGCCCTGAGGTGGTCTCTGTCCACCGCCCTGGGAGCCCAGGATGCTGGGCTATGATGACAAGGGATGAATTTTTCCAGAAGCCTGGCCCTGTCTAGCCTCTGCCTCCCCATTGCCTGGACAAATGCTGATTATGAAGTGCAAACACCAACATTTCCTTGCAGGCTGAAGATACTCACGCTTCCTAAGGGGTGAACACAGGCACATATGGCAGACTACAGGCTCCTCGATGATCTAGTACCCAGGCCTAGATTGGTGATTGACATTAGATGAAACAATATAACGGAAGACCTACTGTTAAGGGACCACTGGACCTCCTGGCTCCTGCCCGTGAACTGGCCTGCACACCTCACACTGCCCCCACCCAGAGATAGGGGCCCAGTCCTGTCTCCTCACGGGCTTCTTCCTGCCCTGGCCTCTTGCACATCCTGCCTCACCTAAGGGTCATGCCCTGCTTCATCTGGCTCCACATCAGCATCATCTAGTGATGGCCCCAGCGCAGAACAATGACATCAGAATCTCTGTGGGTGGGGCTTGGGGCCTGGACTCCCTCAGGTGATCCTGATATGCGACCAGGGTTGAGCCACTAGGTAGCTCCTCCCCATGTAGGGGGCCTAGCTGAAGTCCCATTCCTCCAGGAAGCCTTCCTGGCTTACCCCTGTGCGGGTGACTATCCTCCTCTGGGAGCCTGGGGGCTGTACAAGGAGCAGTCACTGCACACTGATGACAGCCTGCTTTGTGTGAGGTAGTAATTAGGAAGACGAATCAAGGCTTTGCCTCACACTAGCTGCATCAGGTCAGGTTACCAAACCTCTCTGAGACTGTTTCCTCACTGGCAAAATGGGCATTAATGATAGTACCTACTTCACGAGCTGGTATAAGATGCTTCCACTGACCAATCCAACCTCAAGGACCTCACACCTCCCCCATGGAACCCCTACTTCCAAAACTATAGGTCCCCACAAACCCAGAGAATGAACCAGTTTCCAGGGATCTCTATCTCCAACCTACTTTCTCCTGCATCCTGCATGCTGGGAGCAGCTTCTAGGCAAGTCATATCCATCTTTACACTTCCTTCCAGGAATATTTCTGAGCTTCCAAGTCTGACCTTGCAGGTGACAGTGAGAAGTATCAGAAAGCAGAAAACTAGCACACACAGACTCCCCCCACCCGGGAGGTAGCTCCTCTTCCTTAGGATCTGTTCCAGCCAGATGGGCACAGTGTGCACTGTGGGCTGGCACGAGGGGCATAGCTAGACATTTATGCAGGGTCTTCACTGTTGAGAAAGCACTTCTATGTGATCCTTGTGAGATGGCTTCTCTACCTCTGCAGATGACTTGACCAAGGTCACGGTTGTCAAGTTCTAGGACTAGAGTTGAGAGTATCAAGAAATTAGGAACAATAGAAATGTTAAAAAAAAACAGAGAAATGATTAAATTCATTAGAGTACATCCATATTGTGGAATACTATGCAACTACTAAAGTCATATTGGGGTGGGGGAGAGGGATAAATTAGGAGCTTCAGATTAAAATATACATACTACTATAAATAAAATAGATAACTAACAAGGACCTATGTATAGCACAGGGAACTACACTCGGCATCTTGTAATAACCTGTAATGGAAAAGAATCTGAAAAGAATATGTATATTCTTTACTGAATCATTTTGCTGTATATCTGAAAATAACCAACATTGTAAATCAACTGTATTTCAATAAAATTAAAAAAAAATTTTTTTAAGGCATGTCTTCAAATAATTTTAATGACATAGGAAAAGGTTCATAATAGGCTGAATTTTAAAAAGCAGAATATAGAGTTTGATCTCTGCTTTGTGATAGAGATATATTTATTGGCCTATCTACAAATATATATAGCACATATATTTATAATAATACCAGAAATGTTTCTAAGTTGCTTCTGGTCCTCCCTCAGTAAATCAGGCCCCTCCTCGCAGCCCCACCCTCATGGAGGTCTAACATACGAAATTGAGTAAGAGAAGACTGCTGACCACAAGCCTGAACTCTGGGAACTTGTTTTGTGAAAAATGACACCGAGGGAGAGAATAATCAGAGTAGTGCCAATAGGTGGTGTTTATAAAGTTTTTATTTTCAGTTTTCTTAAAAATAACATTTGATTTCCTTTATGCATGTGTGAAGTGTACTTGCTTCCTTAGGCTGAGTTAATAGGCAGATAAAGACAACACGAGGCAGGGTCCCCAAGTAGAGGTGGGGGGAGGGGGTGTGTGAAAGG
>SJYV01055466.1:1023642-1053605 GCA_006410875.1 Neotragus pygmaeus
GGCCGGGGTGGGGGTGGGGGGTCCCTCCGTCGAGCTTTGCACACACCCTGTAGTCCATGGGGTTGCAAAGAGTTGGACATGACCGAGCAACTGAACTGAACTGACTGACTGAACTGAATTGAAAGGAGGGTTCAAGGAACTTTCCATATTTCTACCTACAGCCCCAGCAGGAATGGGCACAATATTAGCACTTAAAACACATTGAGGGGTTGGTTGGGAGACCTTGCTTCACCACGAGGATAAACAGGAGAGGAATTTCCCTCTCCTGTCTTCCTAAGCCAGGGCCTCCTCTGAACTCAGCCTCTTCTGTGACACCCACAGGCTAGAGCCTCTGGGCCTCAGAGGTACCCTGGGGCACCTGCTTCCTCACCTGGCTTCTTCTTGGCAGCCTCCTGGATCTGGATGCGCTCCAGCTCTGCCAGGCAGGGAGGCTCTGTGGGGAGAGAAGCAGCCTCTGATGGGGGCCATCCGTGCTGCTGACGGGACTCACTGAGCTCCGCTACCCAAGGCTTAGAAACCAGGCAGGGGGGCTCTGCAAGGTTAAAATACCCGGGCTCTGACACACTGCCCACTGCGGGAGGCACTGATCTCTCTAAGGTCCCCTGAAACGACAGAGGGGCTCTGCCAGGTGAGAACACCCAGGTTCTAGTTGAGAGAGGCTATTCCAAGGCTGTGGGATGGGCTGAGGCTCCCCAGGGCCCCCTGAGGGTACTGGGGACTCATGGGATAAGTAAACAGGATTCAGAAGAGGAGGTGGGGTGAATACACAGATTCCCCAGGGCGAGAGGCCTCCAGGGCAACATCAGGCTGGAGGGAACATTCAGTGGAAGCCTGAAAATAACTCGCAGCCAAATCTAACTTGTCTGTGACCTTGAGAAGTCCCCTAGCCCTTCCCAGCATGAAGCCTGACTGGCCGTAAAATGAGATCAGCGCCCAGCTAGACGGCTGCTGTACAGAACAGAAAGCGTGAGCTCCAAAGACCTGGGAAGTAAGAAGCGCTGCTGGAGCCATGTGGAGAGAGTGGAAGGCTGGACAATTAGGGGCAATGAGACTGATCAAAACCTGAGACACTGGCAGGGGGATCTGCGATTTACATGATGCTCTGCACCCAGATTTTTCTCACTTCATCTTCACAACAGTCTCTGAGGTATTGTTATCTCCCCATTCAGTCTCCCGGGGTCCCAAACCAGCTAACGGTGGAGCCCTAGCGGAAGCGTCAGCCTCAGGCCACAGACGCTGTAGCGCTCCCTCCGCACGACCACAGTGGGGACCAGGCCAAACGCCAGAGGCAGAGCAGGGGCTGCCCCACCTCCAGCTGGCCAGCTGACCCTTGGAACCTCAATTTCCCCATCGATGATGGTTACCCTTTGACCTAGGTGGTTCAGGATATAAAAAGCTGGCAAATGACACCACATCTCTAAGGCTCATGATCACATGCACACCCATGTTTGGGGCATATACTATGTGATGGGTTCAAAAGTGGAATCACTGAGAAGCCAACGAAGCTTCAGCTTCAGGACCTCTTAGCCTCTTCCAAGCCCTCTGAGGGGCCCTAGAAATTTCACATTTGTAGTTTTTAATACTCTTCCTCAAAGTAGGCCTCCAAACGTGCATAAGCTTCAGGACCCATAAGATCCACTCAGGGCCTGCTGAGGAAGGGGGTCCACGTGCTGGTTACCCTGGGCTCCAAGAGACGAGCTGCTAAAGAATGCAGGAAGCTGGGGAGCTGGCAAGGTTCTGGGTGGTGGGAGGTGGCCAAGAGGTAGCCACCCTGACTCCCAGAGAGAGCCTGGAGTGAGGGGCAGAGGCTGCATGGCCGGCAGGGGGCCTGGGGAGGGGCCCCACTCACTCTCCCTCCAGAAGCAGAAGCACCACTCAGCGGTGGAAACCCGGCCGTCCTTGTAGGTGTCGCAGGAGTTGAAGAAGGGGCGGATGCAGACTTCGTACTTGTCCAGGTTGATGGCAGCCAGCTCTGTCTGGTCCAGGAAGAGGTCGGCACTGGTGTCCAGCTTGGAGAACATCCAGCCGATGGAGTCCTTGCAGCTGGCCCCCAGGCTCTTGTCCAGCCCTGAGGAGAAAGCCACAGTTCAGACCTGCTCGAGGTAAATCACTCCATCCGTCTGTCCATACCTTCAACTCTCTGTCAGCCTCAGCCCTCTGTTCAGGGTCAAGACAGGTCAGAATCAATCCCACCACGGGGGTGAGAAACTCAACGGCTGAAGGCCCACCCCTCAGCCTCTTTACAGGACCACCCAAACCAGCCAAAACCCTGTTTAGAAAGTCCTTCAGGGAAAGTAATTCCTTACTTTCCCTTGGCTGCTCATTTCACGGTTTAGTTTCTTTCCACCCATTTTAAGGAGTTCTTCCTGTTAGCTAACTCAAACCCCTCCAGTCCAGTTGAAGCCTACCTCCCCTTGTTCTGAAGTTTAGGCTCTTTGAGGCGCTCAGTGTCTGGCAGGAGGGGGAAAAATGTGGGTGCTCCCCAGTGGAGCCAAGTGGCCCCAGTGCACACCCATCTCCCCATCTTCCCGCCCTCCTCCCTGGCACAGCAAGCAGCTCCCATACCGCTGGCCGGGCTGGCTCCGCTGCTGGCTGAGCCGTTCTGCTTGGAGTTCTCATGAAGGAGCTGGAACCAGTCCCGCAGCCGATCCCCCAAGTCGGCCAGGTCCTGACCGGTGCACGTCTCTGCAGTTGGCAGAACAGGGAGAAAGGATTAGAGTGTGAAGGTGGGGTGAAGCAGCAAGCATGGTCTCGGCTGGGGGTGGTGCCCTACAGGCCTGGAGGCTGGGCAGTGGTTAGGAGCGCCAGGGGAAGGGGAGCTAGAAACCAGAGGCTCTCTCTCCTCCTCTCCCATCTTGCCCTCCCTCTCACTTTCTAGGACCAAAAGCACACAGCGCAGGCTCCCTGTGATGAGGCCAAGCCCTCCTGCTCCATGCAAACCAGACCCTCCAGCTCCACAGGTCCCCCAGGCCTCCAGCTCCACAGGTCCCTCAGGCCTGTTCCTGGTTTTGGTCACTTCTCCCCTCCCGTTGCAAACTTCCCTTGCCCTTTCAGAGCTCTGAAGGAGGACCCCAGGAGCCCTGGCAGTGAGCCACCCGCCACCCCAAACCTGCCGTGGCCCAGCACTCGTCACCTGGTTTGCTGTCGGAGGGAGAGGTGGCGGCCTGCTCTGTAGGGCAGGGGCAGGGGCCCTCGCATCTCACTGTCAGCTGCTTGCTGCTCAGGCACGCCTGCTGCTCCAGCTTACACTGCAGGATAAGAACGTCGGCTGGGTGACAGGGGCACTGCTGGGGGCACCCTCCAGCCTACCATGGCAGCCACATTAGCCTTCCCCCTTGGAGATGGGAGGGACAGACCCGCAATTAGCGCAGAAAGGCCCTCCCACTCCCTCTGCAGGCCATGGGTGCACACTGGTCAGAGGAAGCAGGCCCAGGAAAGCGGGAAATGAAATGCTCCTGGGATCCCCACTCTGTACCAGCCTGCCCTCTCTGCACATTTGTCCTTCCCAGGGTACCTGCAGGCCCTCACTCTCATGCACCCACCCCTCCTTGCCCTCTTGGCCTCTCCCTCCCCTCCCCACAGTCCCTTGGCTCCTGGGTAGTCAGCTATGGGCCCCTCCCTCACGGCCTTCCCATAGTCACTTCCATGGGCTCTCTTGATAACAAACAGCTACTACCTACTGAACATCTGCTAATTCCCTGGCCTTTAGAGCTTTCGAAAGGTTCATCTATTCCTTCCTTTTAAAGCATTTTTCTCCGGTCGTGTCTGGTTTCTCCCCATGGGATGACCACTCATGAAACTCAGGTCCTGGTAGCATATTATAACATGATCTCACCTGGTCCCCCTCAGCTCCATGAGGGAGGAATTGTGTTTCTTGTGCTCAGCAGAGAACACAGACGCTCAGAGAGGCCCAGTAACTCAGCTAAAGCCCAGGGCCGAGCTGGAATCTAGACCTTCTAATGACCTCCACCTCCGCCCTAGGCAGAGCAGGGACCCTCACACCACAGACTCCTGCCCACACCTCACTTTGCCCTCAGGTGATGTGACTTGGTGCTCTCCTCCCCACCCCCACTGGCTCCACCTGCCTCCTCTGTAACCCTCTGCCTCCTCCAGGCAGCTTCTGGCCTCTGGCTTATTCTCTCTCTGCTTCCTGTTCTCCCTGGTGACCTCATTCCCTCCCCAACTTCAATCATCACCCACAGCAGATGACTCTTAAATGTGCTTCACACCCCAAATGGGTTCCTAAGCCTAGAACCCAACTCCAGCTAACAGTCCATGCCCTCCAAACACCAAACAAGTCCTCACTGCTAGCAAAAGCATTCACAATTAGCACCTGCATTTCTATGGTACTTAAAAGTTTATGCTTTCACAAACATTGTCTCATTTAACCCTTACAAAAATCCTACAAAGTTGGTCTTCATTCCCCCGACCACCATTCCCTCCCACACTGTCACCTCATGAAGGATTACTTCCTCTTGTCTCAGAATGCCTGGTGCTTGCTGGTGAACCATCCTGTCCATATGGATACCCAACCATGGAAAGATGTCAACCCCCAACACCTGGATGACAGAACTCCTTTCTCCCGTTGCCCTCCATGTTTCATGAAGCCCTTCCCTCACCTGCTCTGTAGTTACTGACTCCTCCAGGCCCCACCCCTCACATGCCCCTGCCCAAGGGCAGGCGCAGGATCTGTCTCAGGCTCTTGGGCTTGGTGCCTGCACTGTGGCTGGCCACACTGATGTGCTGACAAGCGCACCTGGCCCTGCATCATTACTGGGAGCCACACAGAAGGCCTGGCTGAGTTGTTCTCTCCGCTCCCTGTGGCCCCAAGTGCACCCTACCTCCACCCCACCTGCGACCACGGCTCCTCACCACTGAGCTGTAAGTGTGGCCATCAGAGCCGCAGACAGAGGCAAGGTGGGCCATGTGACAGGGCTTACAAACGGTGTCTTTGTTTCCATGGAGTTTCACAGCAGGCTGCTTGATCCTACAGGAGTGGGATAGGAGCGTACGGGAATGGATGCAAAAGTGAGAGACAGACAGGGGAAGGGAGGGTTCAGGAGACTGGTTCCAACAAGAAGCTGCTCTTGGTGATTTACAGCATTTGGAGCTGCCTCCCTGCCCCCTCCCATCCTCCCATCACCCCCAGTCAGACCCTCCTCTTGCTCACAAAAGTGGAACCAATCAAGCATAGTATAAACACTTCCTGCTTCCCCTTTCCAGCAGGGCCCTCAGGTTTAACTCCAGGTTCAACTGTAAGATGTAAATGGGAGTTGTACTTGCATAAGGGGTCAGGCCAGAGAAGGCAATGGCACCCCACTCCAGTACTCTTGCCTGGAAAAATCCCATGGACAGAGGAGCCTGGTANGATGAGGCTCAGCACATTGCCAAGGAGGTACTGGGTGTCAACAGGAGAAACAACCCTGTGTAGTGCACAGATGATCAGGAAATGGCTATTGGAGTGGGGGTTTCGGCGGGGAGGGGAGGCAGCCCTGGGCAGCTGGGAGAGGGCTAGCTGGGGTGGCAGCCTGAACCAGGGGTGAGGAGGCAGTGGTGGTGCCTGGAGGATGGCAAGCCAGAGGCTCTGGGAAGCCGGATTTCAGAGGGAGCCGCGGGAATCACCTTCGGGCTGAGCAACCCGAGGTCCTCAGGGACCTTAGAGAGAGAGGCTTCCAGGCCCACTGGGGCAGGGCCAGATTGCAGGAGCGAGGGGCAGGAGGTCGCGGTGGCGGGACAAGCTCCATTCAGAAGCCCAGCAATGAAGAACGCCCTAGAGCAGCGGTCCCCAGTCTTTTGGGCACCAGAGAGACCTGTTTCGTGGAAGACAGTTTTTCCATGAAGTGGGGGATGGGAGAGAGGCGTTTTGGGACGATTCAAGCACATGAAATTTACTGTGCACTTTATGATTATTACACCAGCTCCACCTCAGATTATCAGGCATTAGATCTCAGAAGTTGAGGACCCCTGCCCTAGGGAAATAGGACAGGGGGGAAGGAGATACAGTTGGTCTCCATAGGATGCTTGGGAGCTGGGAGAGGAGAGCCCAGGGTCTTTTGCTCCCTGCAGAGGATAGGTCGGGACTCAGGACAAAGGGAGAAGGTTTGGGACAAGCTGAAGGATTGTGGGGCCAGGTACCTGTTAAGGGCAAAGGAAGGATGCAGGGAACGGACCAGCAGCCACAGCCCTGCAGGTTCCCATCACAGGGGCTCTGACTTTGGATGCTCAGGCCTGAAGCCCCCAGATGGAGGGGAGCGGAGTGAGGACGATGAACCCAGCACCAATCCTTGGTGAGGCAGGCAAGCAGCATCCTTCGTTTCACAGCCCCCTGAAGCAGGTGCCGAGAGCAAGTCACATGTCATTGTAATTCAACCGATATTTATTGAGCGCCTACTCTGTGCCAAGCTCTGGGGACACCGTTGAGAACAAAGGTCCCTGCTCACCTGAAACAGATCAGTAACTTACACAACCTGCTGAAAGGAGAAGAGGCTTTGGTGCAAAAACACAGTGGGGTAGAAGGGATGGGGAGTCAGAGGTGTCCTTCTAAATGGGAGGGAGGCGGGAGGAGCATGTGCAAAGGCCCTGTGGTGGGAGTTAGCCTAAATGCTGAAGGAGCAGTGAGGATGCTGGCGGAGGAGAGCCTGGGGAGATACAGCCTGCAGGAGGGGTCCACACGGTCAGAAAGAAGCCTGTGGGGCTCCGGCTTTTTCCCTGAGCTGGAAGGAAACTTCTGGGGGTCTTAGGGCAGTGAAGAGGAAGACCTGGGTGAGCAACGAGGGGCCTGCACCAAGGCTGAAGCAGGAGGGGGTGAGCAGTGGGGGGATTCTGAGTGTGGCTTGACTGGGGCCTTGGCTCTTTCTCATGGGTTTGGGAGGGGGTCGGTGAGAGAAAGAGGTGGCAAGGGTGACCCCCTGTCGACCTGAGCAGCCTGGAGGCAGAAGCCTGAGTTCCCATGAGGAGAGGTTGGGTAGGCAGCTGTGCGCTGGCTCAGGGTTCTGAGGAAGGGTTTGGGGGAGAGAAAAACCTCAGGGTGGGCCAGGGAGAGTGAACAGCTGAGTGGGGGTTCTAGCCCATGTTTCACTCAAGGGGTCAGCTTTGTCCCCACCCTGTGCTGGGCCCCAGGGAACCCTCCACAGCCTCCAAACGTGTGGCTGGGGCTTAGCCTGGCCCTTGGCTCTTAGGATTCTGTGTGGTCCTGGATGGCCCATTGTGAGTCTCTCCTCTTTCTCGAGTGGGCCCTAGAATCACATGAGGGTGTCTGGTTCTTCCTTTTCTGGACGAGAAACTGGGGTGGGCAGGTGAGGTGCTTAAATGCCAGGGGCATTTTCAGATCCTGATCTGCCTCCCTCCATGGCCCCCCAGAGATGTGGGGCTGACCTTGGTCAAATCTGGGGTTGGTGCTGCCCCGGCCTCCCAGACCCTGCGTGGGGGTGGGGCCAGCAGCTGAGGACCCAAACAGGACTCCAGGTGACCTGTCCACCTCCCCCATGAGCTTTCCCAGCCTTCTGTGTACTGGGCCCTATTCTGGACTGAGAACTACATTCACGGCAGCCCACTGCCTTGCCCTACAATATTCCTGAGTGTCTAGGGGTGTTCTCTGCTCCATCAGACCCGAGTCTTCATCTTCAGGCCCTGTCTAGTAAATGCTTCTTATGATGAAGTAGGAAAAAAAAATAGGGGAACTATCCATGCCACTTCAGCTCCTGTTCCTTGTACTCAGAGGTGGCCCCAGGCACCACGTTCTACAATTCCCAGCATCCCTGTTGCACACCTGGAGACCAGAGCCAGCAAGGCCCCGAGGAGAGGGCATGAGGGGCCGTCATGGCCCCATTCTATGTAGATCGGTGGCGGGGGGAGCACTGGCGGCCCGAGCTGAGGTCTCTGTCCTCTGGGGCCAGGACATGGGTCTATACAGGAGAGGGTGAGCTGGGGATGGAGGAGGCACACTGGGGTCTCAGGTGTTCCCTGCTGCTCCCTGGAAGGCTGGGCTGCCAGGCACTGTGCCCCAAAGGGAAGGGGGCTTCTAGCCTCCAAACTGGAAGGCAGAGGATTCTCAGATTGGGAACTCTGAGCACTTGAGGGCAGGGGAGTGGTGATAGCCTGCTGGGCTGAGAGGCAAGGGACGGGCCCTCGGGGATGTTGGTGGAGACACGGGAATGAGTCTGCTGCTTCTGCTTGCTGGAGGTCCTCGGGGTCTTGCTGTGGGTCGGGCTGTTCTCGTGTTCAAGGTGGAGGAGTGACGAAGAAGCGTGCAGCTGGAGGGTGGGCAAGGGCACCCAGGGCCGAGGTGGCAGGCCAACGCTCAGCACGTGGCCAGCCGGTCACACACCCAGCCGTGCAGGTCGCTGCCACAGAAGGCGTCATTCCACTTCCCAGAGCCCAGCATCATCACGCAGTTCTCACCCTGGCCCCCGTCGTTGGGCTCCCCTGGCTGCCAGTTGCTGGAGCAGAAGGCTTCAGGTCAGAGGATGAGGAAGGAGGAAGGGTCCCCTGGGCCATCACAATTCCCAGCAGCCTGGAGACACCACCCTCCCTCCCCCGAGTCTAGTCTGAATCCAAAGCCTGACCATCTCCCTTGGGTTCCATCCAGAAGCTCCCCAAGGCACATACCCCCCAAAACCCTTCTCTCCCATCACAGAAAGGCTCCCCTCCCCTCCAAGGGGCCCCTCCTCTACATTCACCCCTTCTTTACCTATAGTCCAGGGGCTGATTGTCCATCCAGATAAACTCCCCCTCAATGTCCAGGTCCCGAAGGCCAATCCAGGAGCCCCTCCAATTGGCGCGTTTGGTCAGGAAGTCCTGGGGAGGAGGACAGGACTGGAGGGCTGGGGAGACGTGCCTGGGTTCCCCCGCCCTCACCCCCAGGAGATTGGGGTGGGAGTCTGCCGCCTCCCCTGCAGAACCCAGGCCCACCTGCTCCTCTGGGCTGTGGATGCTAACCAGCCGCCCGTCCAGGTCTTCGCAGGCGTACCGGGCCTGGATCCATTTCTTGGCGCCCACCCCGAAGTAGTAGCACTTCTTCTGGAAATAGATCCATGCCTCGGGGCACGTGTTGCACACAGAGCCTGGGGTGGAGGAGAGGCTGAGGGGGGCAGCTGTGGTGGGCACCATGGTGGTTGCTGTGGTAGTTGCTGTGGTGCTGGGCACCGTGGTGGATGCTGTAGTGGATGTTGTTGTCGTGGGTACCAAGGTGGATGCTGTGTTGGGTACCATGGAGAGCGCAATGGCGGGTGCCGTGGGTACCACAGTCAAGGTGGGTGGCAGCATCTCTCCTGGGGTCTGGGCTGAAAAGCAGATCAACCCCAGGGCCTAACAGAAAGTCTCCTTCTTCCCTGGAGCTCCCGTGTTGATGTACATGTGAGACCATCTCCACAGCAGGGGCACCTCAGCCACCACCATCATCAGCACACCCCGCTCACTGTCAGTAACATCGTGATCACCAGCACCCCCACCACAGGTACCCACAATGGCCAGCAGCATCTCTCCACCACCAACTCCACAGCCAGTGCCAAGCCAGCCACATCTTAGTGTCCAGTGCCAACAGCACGAGGAGGCCAACACCACCAGTATCACTTCCCCGGCTACCATCCCCACCAACAGCTGCCCCCTGCAGTAGCCCTTGCCCCCACCATGGCCATCACCCCCCAACCAGCACTCTTGGTGACTTTCTGGGAAATGGAGATGATTTTCTTCTAGTTGGTCAGGGGAGTCTGTGGTGGGGGTAGGGTAGCAGAAGATTGGAGGGCTGGGTCCTGACGATCTCCATCAGGGACCACCATGGTCTTTCTTCCCTTGCCCCAACCCCAAGGAAACTCTCAGCTACTCATCACCACCAGCACTGCTAGTTGGGAGGTTGAAACCACTCTTATTGGACTGACTCTCTGATTATTTAAATTAGATTTTCTTAGAGGGAAGTTATGGAGGGCTCCATAGCTTGGGTGGAATTTTTCTAAGGAGCCATGCATGGGTCCACCGAACTCTGAGGAGCCCTAGGGAGACTTCCCACACATCCCACTATAACCAGAAGTCAGCCCTCTGGGGGAACAGCGTTAAAACAGAAGAGGGCATCTCTGGCCCTTCAAGATAACTTGGGGCCTTGATGCCCTGGTTCTGGGTCACATGATCATGGAGAGACAGCCACCGAGCTGGGCTCAGAACCCAGGCCAGATTTGGGGGGAGGGAGTGGGTCAAAAAGAATGAGATCCAGGTTCCGGTGTGGGGGGAAGGGCACGGCCGGGTTTCTTGCTGGGATTCCCACAGCCACCCCAGGCCCCAGGGGACAGGACTCCTCTACACAGAGCAGAGATCCTTCCTCTTCTCTGACCCAGCTGGGGCTTCCCAGAGGGGTGAGGGGGTGGGTCTTCAGGCAGGAACCCCCAGGTTCCAGGCACAGTGATTGAATCCTTTCTGCACCTTGCTGGGACCACCCCTATGACCCTCGGGACTGCCAGCATCCTCTCTCTCATTGTCACCCCTGGGAAGACCCCACGGTTCCCCTGGTCCACACTACTGTGAGGTGACTCCCTCTTTTGCCCCCTGGCTGGGTCAGACAGGCCTCCCCGAGGGCTGTGGCTGAGGGCCTCCTACCCACGACCCTCCCCTGAGTGGAGATGAGCAGAGGTGAGATCAGTAAAGAGAACCCATTTTTGGTGAATGCTCAACATCTTTACCTGGAGGAGGAAAAAGCGTGGAAGTCCCCCCACCCAGGTCAGTGGAGGGGAGCTGCTGGAATCAGAAAAGGTTTTCTCTAGTGTCCCCATGTCAGTCCAGCCACACACACGAGCACACACCCATCCACACTGTCACGCGCACACCTCTACTGCAGGCTGGAATGGGTCGCACCCAAGGTCTCGCGCATGCGCCGGCAAGCCCCCTCCCCACCCCCACCCCCCACAGGGGCGCGTGCTCANTTTTGTGACTGTAAATAAGTTATGAGGGCAAAGATTGTTTTATCTACCTTTTCCACTTCTCCAGCATTTAGCCATAGCACCTACTACTGGTGTTCATAAGTATTGGTCCATAAATTGTGTTGTTGTCAATGAAACAATCTGATAGGCAGGTATCGTGTTAGGCTGATAGGATCAGTATAACAAAGTGCTCTGGAAAATTTTTGGCCCTGGAAGCAGTGGAGACATAGGGAGGAAAGGTCTGTTCTATTTGAGGCAGAGGCAGAGTAATCAGAAAAAGCTTCAGAGACAAGTTGATCTGTGAGTTGAAACTTGAAAGATGGGTGAAGGTGTGGGGATAGTGTTGAAAGGCATTTAAAGCAGGGAGAGAAGTATGAGCTGGAAGTTGCTGTCTGAAACCACATAAGGAGTTCGTGGAATTGTAAGCAGTTTAGTATGGGTGGAGTATGAAGCACCAAAAGATGAAAGGTTATTAGCAAAAGGTAAGGCTTAAAGGAAAAGGTGAAACCCCTGTGGGCTTCACAGGAGTTAGGACTTTAGCCTGTGAACCGTGGGGAGCTGTTGATGGCTTTAAAGCAGGAGAAAGGCATGATGTGCATTTTTTGCAACATTATTCTGGCACTTGCATGATAAAAAGAGTGAGGCTGTGGCAGTGAGACACTTCAGACCCTGTTTCAGCGAAGGGCGATGATGTGTGTGTGCTTAGTTTCTCAGTCATTCCTGCTCTTTGCGACCCCATGGACTGTGGCCCACCAGGCTCCTCTGTCCATGGGAGTCTCCAGGCAAGAACACTGGAGTGGGTTGCCATGCCCTCCTCCAAGGGGTCTTCCCCACCCAGGGATCAAATCCTGGTCTCCCACGTTGAGGGTAGATTCCTTCCTGTCTGAGCCAGCAGGGAAGGGAGATGGGCTGGTCAAATGCTGTGACCATGGATGTGGCCAGGCAGGCAGATAACTAGAGACTCTAATGAGGGAGCTCTCAGTGTCTAGTGATTCATGTGTTGAGTAAGGGTTGGGGTAAGAGGGGAAACTAGAGCAATGATTCGAGGCCTGGCAGAGGTAGCTGGGCACCTGGAGAGACATGTAGGAGAATGAGCAGGCTATGGGGGGAAAGGAAGTGACGTGGTTTTGAAATCTCTGACGTTTGAAAGTCACCCAAATAGTGAAGTCCAGTGTGATTCCGGGCTGAAGTGGACGGGATCATTGAGTCAGGCTTGGATATGGATCCTCTGTCACCACAGGGAGGCAGTTGTAATTGGGTTACTCAGGGAGAGCCTTCAGAAAGAGAAGAGCCGGGGCGGGCAGGGTTGGAGCAGTCATGTTAAGAAAGGCACTTCCGTATCTGCTCTGTTGGAAGTTTTGGGTCCCTGCTGCCTGTGTCAAATGGCACAGGTCATCCTATGGTAGTTCCGAGATGCTCTATCAGACTCTTCTCTGGCTGAGAAATACTGAGCTGCGTCCTAGGTGAATCCTACCTAATTCTCACGTGGAGGAAATTTCCTCATTTCCCCGCTGTGTCTACTATTTCCAGCACTCATCACAGTTTATTTTAATAGGTGGCGATGGTGGTGGTATAGTTGTTAAGTTGTGTCTGATTCTTTGCAACCCCATATTCTGTAGCCCACCAGGCTCCTCTGTCCATGGGATTTTCTGGGCACGAATACTGGAGTGGGTAGCTTATCCCTTCTCCAGTGGATTTTCCCTGTCCAGGGATCAAACCTGGATCTCCTGAATTGCAGGCAGATTCTTTACCAACTGAGCCACCAGGAAAGCCCTATTTTAATAGGTGGGGTTTTTTTGTTTGTTTGTTTGTTTTTGTCTCCTGCTCTAATTGGGAGCTCCATGAAAGCAGGGAATTGTAGTTCCCATGTTTGCTCCAGTGCCTGGTTCACTATATATGGCCAGTAAATAGTCTCCAAAGTGGATGACTATGGATGGAAGTGGGTGTCTGCAGGTGACTGGCCCTGGAGAAGAGAGCTAAATGGGGATCCAGTTAATTCCCCTTGGAGAAGTCCTTGCTGAGCAACAGTCTCTACTTGGTGCCCAGTACATAATGTGATTTCTATAATGGCATTCATAATAAGAAAAGCTACTTTACTTCAGCAACAGAACTGTCATTTATTAAAAGTCAGTGTTTAATTAATCCTATCATGTAATGTTTGGAGAGCTGTGTTTGTGTCCTGTTGATTTTGTTTAGAAGTAAATAAGATTTAATTACTTTCCTGACACCAGGTCATTACTTTTTCTTTATACAGAGATTAAAAGGCCAGTCTCTGGAGTCAGACTGCCTGGCTTTGCATCCTGAATCTGCCGTGTACAAACTTCAGGCCTTGGGGAGGTATTTGACCATTCTGTGCCTTACTTTCCTCATCTGTAACATGGAGGTCACAATAGTAACTTCTTTACAGAGCAGTTGTTTGGGGAATTGTATAGCTTAATATGTAAACACAGTGTGACACGTGGTAAGCAATCCCAATGGTTATTAGCTATTCTTATTGTTACCTGATGATTTGTTTACTTTAAGAGCAGTTTTCTCCAAAGTTTAAAATCTCCATTCTTAAGATCAGTTCAATATATCCAAACATTAACCTCTTTTTTCCTTTCCTAAATTTATTTCTCACTTTAGTCTTCCTTATCTCAGTAAAAGTTATGCCATCCAAACAATGATTCAAACCATAAAATCTAAAAATAAACTGTAATGCCTCCCTTTCTTTTTCTGCCCACGTCTAATAAAACATTTCCAAGACCTAGTGAGTCTGTCTCCTATATATAACTAAAATATGTCTGTGTCTCTTCCATCTCTGGCAACTCCACTTTAACTATTGCTTGTCTGGATTTCAGCAAGAGCTTCCTAGTTGGGCCTCCTACTTTGACCCTGGTCCTGCTTCAGTTCAGTTCCTTCATTTTTAAATACACAAGTCAGATCAGTTCCACTGACTTGGAACTCTTCCATAGCCCCCAGTGGTTTTTAGGGGAAAATTCTAATTGCTTATTGTAGCATACAAAGCATGTGAAGCGTTCATGAGCTGTGATTACCCTGTCTCTACAACCACTTCACCAATGTGGCAAGGGCCACATAAACCTTTCTTTCCTTGACCATAGCGATTGATCCTTTTCTTCTCTACTGCCTGAATGCTCTGACTAACTCCCTACCTGGAGAAGGAAATAGCAGTCCACTCCAGTGTTCTTGCCTGGAAAATCCCATGGACAGAGGAGCCTGGTGGGCTATAGTCCATGGGGTCACAAAGAGCTGGCTGCAACGCAGGGACTGAGCACAAGTCTTTACCAGGCTAAACGTCTCATCCTTTGAGATCTTCACTGGAATAGTAAGTGCTTGGAAAAGGTTCTTCTAATCCCTCTTTCTACGATGGCCTTCCACTGTTACTCTCTCACTTCTCTGCTATCAGTTACTTCCCTGACATTTATTGTTTGCATGTTATTTTTTGTTAGCTGCATTTCTTGGTAGAAATAGTTCCATGAGGGAACTATTTACCTTTTTTTTTTTTAATCACTATAACCTCTGAGCCTAGCAGAGTACCTAGCACAAAGAAATATAATATTTGTTAAAGGACCAAAAACTTGAATGGAAGCTATTGGGGCAAAAATTGGCAGTCAAGAAGCCATAGTACTCTCCATATATTCATTCAACAAGCATGTACTGAAGACGTACTTTGAGTCATCCATATGATTTGTTAGATGTTAGAGTGAAAGATGAGCAAGTCCTTATCTCCAATACTGAGTATAAGTGAAATATTATAGAAATGCAGAGGAGGAAGTTTGGAGAATGAAATACTTCACCGAGTGATATTTGAGCTGCTTCTTGAAGGACGAACAGGTTCACAGACTAGGAAAAGAGAAAGCATTTTAGACAGAGGGAAGAGTATACTGAACACAGAAGGAGAGGCACCTGAATCACAGGATTGTAGAATGGATTATTAACCAGCTGGAGCAGTGGTAGGAGCTGGAGCAGGAAGAAGGCTAGATTGGTGCTTGATAAGGTAGACCTGGGCCTTCAGGAAGACGAAGAGATAACCAGTTTGAAGGGTTTAAGTAGTTCAACATTAACAGATGCTATGAGTTTTAGAAATATAGTTATAATGGAAAATAATAGAACCGGAGAACAGAGAGACATAGTATGATGTATCATGCTATTTTAATAGTTCAAGTAACAGATGACGAGGACCCAGCCTTGTATAGGAGCACTAGGAGTAAGGAAAGTGTTTTTGCACTCCACTGGGCATTTTGTCCTAGCTGGGTCTCAATTTTCTTCCTGCAGAATGAGAGTTTTGACTAGATAATTGCTATGATTCTTTTCCACATCATGAACCCATATGTGCCTTAGAATTTGTCTTTTGTTGTAAATCTAGTTTCCCAAACATGGAGAGGCCATGCCATCTACATCTTTTTATCACGTATATATAGATAAGTGCAAAGAGAATGGACTGTGAAACAGTAAGGCCCAAATTCAAATCCTTGATCTACCATCTTCTGTTAGTATGATCCTGTCAGTTATTGATGTATTCTGTACCTCAGTTTGTTCATCTGTAAATAAGGATATTAACAGTATCAAGTATTAAAAGTTAGGAACCTTAACAGATAATAGAGTTAAAAGTGTATAGAATTTAGTACATTGCCAGTATGTATAAAGGATGATCATCATCATCAGTCTTTCTACTTAGCAGAGTAATTATCACCTAAAAATACTGTATTCCTGATGAATGATTGACTAAACGCAGAGAAAGAATATGTCAAATCTCTATTTTTCTTATTATTGAATAAGATTAATTCTGTGAATAAATGGTCTGTCTAGTCAAGGCTATGGTTTTTCTAGTAGTCATGTATGGATGCGAGAGTTGGACTATAAAGAAAGAATTGATGCTTTTGAACTGTGGTGTTAGAGAAGACTCTTGAGAGTCCCTTGGACTGCAAGTAGATCCAACCTGTCCATCCTAAAGGAGATCAGTCCTTGATGTTCATCGGAAGGACTGATGTTGAAGCTGAAACGCCAATATTTTGGCCACCTTATGCAAACAGCTGACTCATTTGAAAAGACCCTGATGTTGGAAAAGATTGAAGGCAGGAGGAGAAGGGGACGGCAGAAGATGAGATGGTATCACCAACTCAATGGACATGAGTTTGAATAAACTCCGGGAGTTGGTGATGGACAGGGAGGCCTGGCGTGCTGCGGTTCATGGGGTCACAAAGAGTCGGACACAACTGAGCAACTGAACTGATAACTGATACTGTGAATAAATAAGCAGGGTGACAATATACAGCCTTGACAAACTCCTTTCCCAATTTTGAACCAGTCTGTTGTTCCATGTCTGGTTATAACTGTTGCTTCTTGACCAGCATACAGTTCTCCCAAGAAGGAGATAATGTGATCTGGTATTCCCATCTGTTTAAGAATTTTCTGGTTTGTTGTGATCCATGCAGTCAAAGGCTTTAGCATAGTCAATGAAGCAGACTTAGATGTTTTTCTGGAACTCTCTTGCTTTTTCTATGATCCAGCAGATGTTGGCAGTTTAATCTTTGGCTCCTCTGCCTTTTCGAAATCCAGCTTGAACATCTGGAAGTTCACATACTGTTAAAGCCTAGCCTGGAGAATTTTGAGCATTACTGGTTCAGCTTGGGAAAGGAGTATGTCAAGGCTGTATATTGTCACCAACTTATTTAACTTACATGAAGAGTGCATCATGTGAAATACCAGGCTGGATGAAGCATAGGCTGGAATCAAGATTGCCAGGAAAAATATCAATAACCTCAGATATGCAAATGACACCACTCTTATGGCAAAAAGCAAAGAGGAACTAAAGAGCTTCTTCCATGAAGGTGAAAGAGGAGAGTGAAAAAGCTGACTTAAAACTCAACATTCAAAAAACGAAGATCATGGCATCCAATCCAATCACTTCAAATAGATAGGGAAACAATGGAAACAGTGGCAGATTTTATTTACTTCAGTTCCAAAAGTCACTGCAGATGGTGACTGTAGCCTGACATTAAAAGACACTTGCTTCTTGGAAGAAAAGCTATGACCAACCTACACTGTATAATAAAAAGCAGAGACATTACTTTGTCGATAAAGGTCTGTATAGTCAAAGCTATGGTTTTACCAGTAGTCATGTATGGATGTGAAAGTTGGACCATGAAGAAGGCTGAGTGCCGAAGAATTGATGCTTTTGAACTGTGATGTTGAAGACTCTTGGGAATCCCTTGGACCGCAAGGAGATCAAACCAGTCAAACCTAAAGGAAATTAATCCTGAATATTTATTGGAAGGACTGATGCTGAAGATGAAGGGCCAATACTTTAGCCACCCCATGTGAAAAGCTGACTTATTAGAAAAGACCCTGATGCTGGGAAAGACTGAAGACAGGTGGAGAAGGGGATGACAGAGGATGAGATGGTTTGGATGGCATCACCGACTCAATGGACATGAGTTTGAGCAAGCTCTGGGAGATGGTTAAAAACAAGGAAGTCTTGCATTCTGCAGTCCATGGTGTTGCAAATAGTTGGACATGACTGAGCAACAACAATTCTGTGGAAGTAGATGAGCAATAGCTAAGTCTCTAGTGCACATCTGCACCTTGACATATTTAAGAAGCTTTCACTTGGAGTAACAAGTGTGATGAAATCACAGCAGATCAAAATCACATGTGGCAGAACTGCTCAGGTTTTAAAACACTTTTCTTTTTTTTTTCTGTTTTTGAAAATCCATAATAACTGAACTCTTGTGACTTTGCCATAATTTTTCACCTATCCTGTTGAAAGATTTTCACATCGTTCTTGAGCTTGAACTATTTATGCGAGTATAGTAGACTGGCAATTTCCACACTCCAGTGCTGCTTTAGTTAGAACGAGTTATTATTGTAGTATGGCCCTTTCTGATTTACTCTTTTAGAAGCACACATTAGTATACATCTTCCATTATTACCTTCCCATTCATTTTATGTTTCTCCACTTTGGGAGGATTTTAGAATGGAGATAATGATAGAGTGCAACATAAAATCTATCCACTAGATCGCCAGTGACATCACCCATGTCTGTAGAACAGGAAGGGAAGAGTGATGTTAACCCTGGCTATGTCTGGAACAGGCATAACATTGGTTCAGGTTTATACACTTCAAACACCTTAAGAGTTTAAAATGGAGTAACATTCATGTTTGAAGGGCTTCTCTGGTGCCTCAGTGGTAAAGAACCCGCCTGCCAATGCAGGAGACACGGGTTCAATCCCTGGGTTGGGACCATCCCCTGGAGAAGGAAATGGCAACCGGCTCCATTGTTCTTACCTGAAAAACTCCATGGACAGAGTAGCAAGAGTGGCAAGGTATAGTCCACTGAGTCACAAACCAGTCAGACACACACACACACACACACACACACACACACACACACATTCATGTTTGAAAGCGGCATTTTACCAAAAGTGAGATAATCCTGCCATCTTAAAACTAGTAGATCTTGCCTTAGAAAAGCTCTGCAATCAATTGTTTGAAGAAAGAACATACCATTGAAAGGAAAGAGAACCTGGTGCTCACTGTGGCTTTTTAAATCTCTCCTGTGTTTCACTATATCGTCTAGGTTCCCTTCTCATTTTAATAGTCCATGGGTTTTAAAAACTTACCAAAGCTATCCCTATTTTAGTTCTTAATCTATTAAAATCATTTTGATATCAAAACATTTTTGTGGGATATTTCATTTAAAATGCTTTGAAATCAAGACTCTTTAGCAAAGGAAAACAATCTTAAATTACGTTGCAGGAAATAAGATGACATTACTTCCTCTGCCAAATGCAAATTAAATTTAAAAAATGACTTATTCCTAGCAACTGGAAAATAAATGTTCCAAAGATTGTAACCACATCTGTAACATTCATTGATGACTTGGAGGAGGGTTGAGTCACCCTAGTGCTCACTCAGCCGTTACCATCTTCCCAGAAACTAGAGAAGTGGGGCTCCTGGGGGTCACTCTTGCAGCACCATTTCCTGTTTTTTGTTCTGTTGAAAGAGTTTACAGAGAAAGCCAGCTGGCAGCCATGGTGTGTTTGGGATCAGATGGTGCGGTGAGGAGGAGGGTGAGCTAGGAGGAGGAAGCACTGTGGCAGAGAAAGGAGTGGGCCGTAGCAGGGGAGTGAAGGGACATGTAGGGGATATTCTAGTGTTGACTGATTTATTACAAAGTGTTCAAGGAGGTAAACTGTGCTCCTTTTCACAGGAAAGACTTAACGGTTCTCCATGTCCTCTTTCCTTGGGCTCTTCTCTCTCAAATGTTCCCCACTGCTGCCATTGGCTTTACCAAGAGGAAATGTTATTTAGTGGCTAAGTCATGCCCAGCTCTTTTGCGACCCTATGGACTGTGCCCACCAGGCTCCTCCTAAATCAGGCCATTTCCTGTTTAAAATCCTTTAGTGGTTTCACATTGTTGCCTGACAGCAGAAATTGGAAAACTGTGGCCAATGACACAAGGTTAGCCTGACGCCTATTGTATACACAGGCAGTTACAAGTAATTTTTACACTTTTAAGTAGACAGAAAAAAATTTTAATAATATTTGATGACTCGTGAAAATTATGTGAAATTCCAATTGTCGTGTTGTTTTGTTGTTTAGTCAGTAAGTTGTGTCTGACCCTTTTGCAGCCTATGAACTATAGCCTACCAGACTCTTAAGTCCATGGAATTTTCCAGGCAAGAATACCATTTATCTACTCAGCACTACATACAATGCTTCATGCCCAGGATGTATCAATGAATAAAATGTGGCCTCACATGCGAGTTGATAGTGCTAAGGACACAATGTAAGGAGACAAGAACATTGGAGTGGGTTGCCATTTCCTACTCCAAGGGATCTTCCCAACCCAGCTATCGAACCCATGTCTCCAGCACTGGCAGACAGACTCTTTACCACTGAGCCGCTAGGAAAGCCCAATTACAGTCTCCATAAACAATGTTATATTAAGCCATGCTCATTCATTTTCATATTAGTTGTGGCCATGTTTGTAGAGTTGAGTCAAAGCTCTATGCTTCTCTAAGCCTAAAGTATTTACTCTCAAATTTTTCAAAAAGGAAAAATTTGTCCTGCGCATAGGATAAAATCTACTGCTTCCTGACTCTCACGTTATTATCCAACAATAACACAGATCTTCCTGGAGCTTATTAGCTGTGCCCTCTGTCTTGAGTGGGTTCCCTCTTGGCTGTACTCACCTCAACCAGTGACTAATGGTAGAAGTGAGTACAGTTACTCAATCTTTAAGACTCAACTCTGCCATGAATTCTTCCAAAAAGGCTTCCCTTTCACCCCACACACAGCAGTCTCCCACCCTTAAGGCTGGATTTTTTTTCCCCCACTCTTCTCATAATCTCTGGGTACAATCCTATCCATGTTCTTGTCTCTTTACATTGTACCCTTAGCACTATCAACTCATGATGCGAGGCCACATTTTATTCATTGATACATCCCTGGCATGAAGCATTGTGTGTAGCACTGAGTAGATAAATGATAATGGTTGCTGATTGATGCATGAATGCTGCATCTCCCCATGACAGTAGTTCCTGATGCTACCAACCAAAGGGCTTTTTGTGTCCTAGTCAACAGTGATACATTCTAGGGGAATTACTAAATGCCCACCAATTGTGATATTTCATTTTCCTTCCTTGGAATAGCCTCTTAAAATTTGCAGAGTCTATAGCTATAGACCATGATGAGCCTATTTATATTAGTCTCTGCTTTAGGAAAGGATTTGAATTTGCTGTCCCTTTAAACCCAATTCTGAGTACATTCATTGTACCAGGAAAAAAAAATTTAGGACAGAACAGAAATATCATTCAGTGTTTTTAAACCTGTTCAGACTCATAACATTTCATGTTTCCTTTTGTCACAGAAATTAAAAATCAGGATGAGCATTACTTGCTGACCTGATAATTCTGCTGCCTTCACCAAAGGCACAGTTTTCTTGGATTAAAATAAAATTTTGCCATTTGATAACTTCAAATAATAATAACTTGGGGAAAATTCAAACTTGAGTAATTTAATGCCTGAAGGGAGATTTCCTCCAGTGAATGCAATGCATGTTTTATGGAAATATTTAGCCATAAATATCAATGTCTTCATAGTAATAAAATCATTTGCTCCATACTTATGACTAAAATTCAACCCCTCCTTTTTTTGCTTTTTCTATATTGGAATGGCCTTCATTTAATGTGTTTTATTTTAAGAATAATTTTATACTGGGATAATGAAGAAATAAAAATCTGTTACAAATTATTTTGAAACTTCCGGAGGTAAAATATCCACAGATTTTGTTCATAACTCTGATTTTTTTCCTGTGTTAGCTCTTTAGGCCTTGAACAATTCTTATTTCTTTTTTAGTGTCTTCCCTTTTATGCAAAGTGAGAAATCCAGTTACTTCACTTATTTAACGTGTTGTGGAAGTTGAATTTCAGTCGTGTGGTGGAAGTTGAATTTCAGTTGGAAGCACTGTAAGGTTTTCAAACATTATGGAAACCATGTAACTCAGATTGCTACTTGAATCCATGTGGCTTGGACTCAAATCTGGCCAAAACCCACTCTTTATACTGAGATGATACATCTGGTTTCAGGACTTAATGAAACTCAGGTTGTTGGTGTCTCATTGCAGAAATAATTCAGTGAGAGACAAAGTGATAGGTAAGAAATGGATTTATTTAGAGATAATACACTCTTCAGACAGAGTATGGGTCATTTCAGAAGACAAGAGCAGCCTCAAAATATGGTGTGGTTAGCTTTTATGGACTGGGTAATTTCATAGGCTAATGAGTGGGAAAATTAGAGATATCAAGGGAACATTTCATGCAAAGATGGGCACAATAAAGGACAGAATTGGTATGAACCTAACAAAACAGAAGATATGAACAAGAGGTGGAAGAATACAATAGAAGAACTATGCAAAAAAAAAAAATCCTAATGATCTAGATAAGCAGGATGGTGTGATCACTCACCGAGAACCAAATATCATGGAGTGCAAAGTCAAGTGGGCCTTAGGAAGCATCACTATGAACAAAGCTAGTGGAGGTGATGGAATTCTAGCTGAGCTATTTGAAATCTTAAAAGATGATGCTATGAAAGTGCTGCACTCAACATGCCAGCAAATTTGGAAAACTCAGCAGTGGCCTCAAGACTGGAAAATGTCAGTTTTCATTCCAATCCCAAAGAAGAGCAATGCCAAAGAATGTTCAAACTACCACACAATTGCACTCTTTTCACATGTTATCAAAGTAATGCTCAAAATCCTCAAAGCCAGGCTTCAACAGTATGTGAACTGAGAAATTCAGATGTTCAAGCTGGATTTAGAAAAGCCAGAAGAACCAGAGATCTAATTGCCAACATCTATTGGGTCATAGAAAAATCAAGAGAATTCCAGAAAAGCATCTGCTTCATTGACTATGCTAAAGCCTTTGATGGCGTGGATCACAACAAACTGTGGAAAATTCTGAAAGAACTGGGAATACCAGACTACCTTACCTGCCTCCTGCAAAACCTGTATCCAGGTCAAGAAGCAACAGTTAGAACTGGACATTAAACAGTGGACTGGTTCAAAATTGGGAAGGGAGTATGTCAAGGCTCTATATTGTCACTCTGCTTATTTAACTTATATGCAGAGTACATCATGCAAAATGCCCAGCTGGATGAAGCACATGCTGGAATCAAGATTGCCAGAGAAACAGCAATAACCTCAGATATACAAATGACACCACCCTTATGGCAGAAGTGAAGAAGAACTAAAGAGCCTCTTGATGAAGATGAAAGAGGACAGTGAAAAAGCTGGCTTAAAGCTCAACATTTGAAAAATGAAGATCATGGCATCTGATCCCATCACTTCATGGCAAATAGATGGGGAAACAATGAAAACTGTGTCAGATTTTATTTTCTTGGGCTCCATAATCACTGCAGATGGTGACCAGTCATGAAATTAAAAGACACTTGCTTCTTGAAAGAAAAGCTATGAAAAAACCTAGACAGCATATTAAAGAGCAGAGACATTACTTTGCTGACAAAGGTCCATCTAGTCGAAGCTATGGTTTTTCCAGTAGTCATGTATGGATGTGAGAGTTGGGCCATAAAGAAGGCTGAGCCCCAAAGAATTGATGCTTTTAAACTGTGGTGTTGGAGAAGACTCTTGAGAGTGTCTTGGACTCCAAGGAGATCAAACCAATCAATCCTAAAGGAAATCAATCCTAAATATTCACTGGAGAGACTGATGCTGAAGCTGAAGCTCCAATACTTTGGCCACCTAATGTGAAAAGCACACTCATTGGAAAAGACCCTGGTAGCTGGGAAGGATTGAAGGCTGGAGGAGAAGAAGATGACAGAGGATGAGATGGTTGGATGGCATCACCGACACAATGGACATGAGTTTGAGCTAACTGCAGGAGATGGTGAAGGACAGGAAAGCCTGGCATGTTGCAGTCCATGGTGTTGAAAAGAGATGGCACAACTGAGCCACTGAACAACAAATGAGTGGCAAGGTCATTCCAACTATTTTGGGAAAATGGTGGAGATTTCCAGGAATTCGACCACCACCCACTTCATCTTTGATGGTTGGCCTTGGAAAATGGTGCCTCTAGGTGTGTCATTTAGCTTGCTGATGTGTTACAATGAGCATATATTGAGACTTAGGTCTCAGTTCAGTTCAGTAGCTCAGTCCTGTCTGACTCTTTGTGACCCCAGGAACTGCAGCATGCCAGGCTTCCCTGCTCAAACTCTATGTCCATCGAGTCAGTGATGCCATCCAACCATCTCATTCTCTGTTATCCCCTTCTCCTCCTGCCTTCAAACTTTCCCAGCATCAGGGTCTTTTCCAGTGAATCAGTTATTCACATCAGGTGGCCAAAGTATTGGAGTTTCAGCTTCAACATCAGTCCTTCCAATGAATATTCAGGACTGATTTCCTTTAGGATGGACTGGTTTGATCTCCTTGCAGTCCAAGGACCTCTCGAGAGTCTTCTCCGATACCACAGTTCAAAACCATCAGTTCTTCAACACTCAGCTTTCTTTATAGTCCAACTCTCACATTCATACATGACTACTGGAAAAACCATAGCTTTGACTAGATGGACCTTTATTGGCAAAGTAACATCTTTGCTTTTTAATATCCTTTCTAGATTGGTCAATAGCTTTTCTTCCAANCACTCAGCTTTCTTTATAGTCCAACTCTCACATTCATACATGACTACTGGAAAAACCATAGCTTTGACTAGATGGACCTTTATTGGCAAAGTAACATCTTTGCTTTTTAATATCCTTTCTAGATTGGTCAATAGCTTTTCTTCCAAGGAACAAGCATCTTTTAATTTCATGGTTGCAGTCACCATCTGCAGTGATTTTGAAGCCCTCCAAAATAAACTTTCTCATTGTTTCCATGGTTTCCCGATCTATTTGCCATGAAGTGATTGGACTAGATGCCATGATCTTAGTTTTCTGAGTGTTGAATTTTAAGACAGCTTTTTCACTCTTCTCTTTCACTTTCATCAAGAGGCTCTTTAGTTCTTCTTCACTTTCTGCCATAAGTGTGGTGTCATCCGCATATCTGAGGTTATTGATATTTCTCCCTGCAATATTGATTCCAGCTTGTGTTTCATCCAGCCTGGCATTTCACATGATTTACATTGCATAGAAGTGAAATAAGCGGGTGACCGTGTACAATCTTGACATACTCCTTTCCCGATTTGGAACCAGCCCATTGTTCCATATCTGGTTCTAACTGTTGCTTCTTGACCTGCATACAGATTTCTCAGGAGGCAGGTAAGGTGGTTTGGTATTCCCATCTCTAAGCATTGTCCACAGTTTGTTGTGATCCACACAGTCAAAGGCATTAGCGTAGTCAATGAAGCAGAAGTAGATTTTTTTGGAACTCTCTTGCTTGTTCTATGATCCAACAGATGTTGGCAATTTGATCTCTGGTTCCTCTGTCTTTTCTAAATCCAGCTTGAACATCTGAATTTCTCAGTTTATGTACTGTTGAAGAATTTTCAGCATTACTTTGCTAGCATGTGAGATGAGTGCAATTGTGTGATAGTTTGATCATTCTTTGCCATTGCCTTCCTTTGAGACTGGAATGAAAACTGAATTTTTCCAGTCTTGTGGCCACTGCTGAGTCTTCCAAATTTGCTGGCATATTGAATGCAGCACTTTCATAGCATCATCTTTCAGGATTTCAAATAGCTCAACTGGAATTCCATCACCTCCACTAGCTTTGTTCGTAGTGATGCTTCCTAGGACCCACTTGATTTAGGACTCTAGCATGTCCGGTTCTAGGTAAGGGATTATACCATTGTGGTTATCTGGGTTATGAAGATCTTTTTTGTATAGTTCTTCTGTATATTCTTGCCACCTCTTAATATCTTCTTCTTCTGTTAGGTCCATTGCATTTCTGTCCTTTATTGGGCCCATCTTTGCACGAAATGTTCCCTTGGTGTCTCTAATTTTCTTGAAGAGATCTCTAGTCTTTCCCATTCTATTGTTTTCCTCTGTTTCTTTGCATTGATCTCTGAGGAAGTCTCTCTTTGCTATTCTTTGAAATTCTGCATTCAGATGGGTATGTCTTTCCTTTTCTCCTTTGCCTTACCTTTTCTTATTTTCTCAGCTATTTGTAAGCCCTCCTCAGACAACCATTTTGCCTTTTTGCATTTCTTTTTCTTGGGGATAATGTTGATCACTGCCTCCTGTACAATGTCAGGAACCTCTGTCCATAGTTCTTCAGGCTCTCTTGTCTATCAGATCTAATCCTTTGAATCTATTTCTCACTTACACTGCAGGGGATTTGATTTTGGTCATACCTGAATAGTCTAGTGTTTTTCCCTAGTTTCTTCATTTTAAGTCTGAATTTGACAATAAGGAGTTCATGATCTGAGCCACAGACTTCTTGGACCCATTTAGTTCTAGTCAGCCCTGGACTTTGCTTTCACCACGAGACACATTGACAACTGAGTGTAGTTTCCTCTTTGGCTCAATGAGCAGGAGATTGTGAACCACGGGACTGAGCACCGAACAGCAACCAAGTTCTGGTCAGTTTCCCTTGTGTCCTCAGGCCATGTCATTCTTTCCAGGTTTGTGCCTGCCCCCTCCCTTCCTCTTTCATTGTCACTGGTGAATGCTGCAGGACACACAAACCTCTGCCTTCTTTTTATTTTCTTTATCGAATTCATGCTGGACGTAGGGCTTGGCTTAGCTGAGCATTGAACTTTGGCTGCTTTATCCCTAAATCAGTGTTCTTTTTCCTCTTAGCCCTCTAGTAAGTATCCACTTCAATAAAGGCATTTTGTATTGCTAATAATCAGACCTGTAGTTTCTGTAGACAGAAACCAGAGAGGATATCGTTCGAATTTAAGAACCAAATTTAACTGGCATAAAGTTCCACATTAAACCACGTTGTGGGAAAATAGGTAAATTCCTCCCCCATTTATTTATTTATTTAAAAATATTATTCTTTTCTGTCTTATGTACTGGTCTGGCAGAAGGCTGTGGTATGAATGACATGTAGAATAGCAAGAAAAACTACCAACTTCTTGAAATGAGCCTATTTCTGACTAGGTCAGGGATCAGCCCTGCGGTCCTGCAAAATTGCTGTGGACTCATGTCATGGATTTCTATGCTGCTTAAAAAATGGTTGTTCCATCCAAGTGAGAATAAGGGCAGTACAAACAGTGTATCTGCCCTAGTTTAAGGATGGCACTTTACTTTCCAACACATGTACTATATCTGCAGAATACATCTGTAGCTCAATTTTCTCAATGGATAATTTTTTCTAGAAGGGATGATGCTGGCAAAAGCCTAAAGCGGGGTCCTCTGAGTATTCATAGGAATGTCGACAGGGTTCTTCAAGATCAATTTGACCTTAGGTAAGATTGTGCCTTTACCTGTATACACCCCATTATAAGGGCTTCCAAAGTGATGCTGATGGTAGAGAACTCTCTGACCAATGCAGGAGACATAAGAGATTCAGATTCAGTCCCTGGGTCCAGAAGATCCCCTGGAGGAGGACATGGCAACCCACTCCATTATTCTTGCCTGGAGAATCCCCATGGACAGAGGAGCCTGGCGGGCTACAGTCCATGGAGTCGCCAAGAGTCAAACATGACTGACTCAACTAAGCACACCACTTACACCTTTTTATAATTTATTTGGTAATTTAGGGAAAACCTCACATTTATACAGCTCATCATGGTGAGGCAGTCCTGCCCTAGAAAGCCTTTTGAGAAGTATAAATCTTAAAATCCTGAAGAGGTGGTGAAGCTTTTTCCTCTTGGCAGTAAGTGGGAATGGAGGACAGTTTATGAAGAAGAGTGGTAAATAAGTCAAGGAGAAAGAAGGTACAAAATAGCAACACTTCCCTACAACTTTAGAGAGGGAAAAAGAAAAATCATAGCAAGACACACTGGTGGCATTTCCTCATAAAGTTACTTGATTTTTATAGAAGGGATTGCCAGATCCTTTCTAGAAATATAAACTGTTACATTTTTTTAAGACTGTGAATAATGAAATGTCCCTTTGTGAAAAATGCTGCTCCATTAAATTTGAGAAGTCACAGATTTTGTTATTTTCCAAAACGACTGAGTAAAAGCACTCTGCACTAAATACTTTAGTGTTAGGTGGACTAGGGAAACACTGGCTAGTCCTGAAGCATCTCTGTTGCTGTCTTCCTAGTGAACTAGCCAGGGAATTGGACTCTCCTGGCCTTAGCCTGCCGGCTGGCTCCATGTGAAAATAACATTACTTATCTCTTGGCATGTTTTGAAATGTGTGGTTTACTGAGTGATAGGAATTTGTAAGAAAAAATGGGCATTTTCTATGGCATTAGCACCTTCATACATATGAACAAAGAAAGAACAAGGTGTGACTCATCATCTAGTTATACAAGGGTTAAGTCAAAATCCACTACAGTCAGCCCACCTACAGGACAGTGCTACCTGAGGGGAATACAGGATGGAAAAGCAGGATGATGCATTCTGTGCTTTCGATAAACAGGCCTTTAGGTAGTGAAGTGAGAAAGCGGCAGAAAGTGAAGAGGTACTAAGTTCAATTCAGTTCAGTTCAGTCGCTCAGTCATATCCAAATCTTTGCGACCATATGAATCGCAGCACTCCAGGCCTCTCTGTCCATCACCAACTCCTAGAGTTCACTCAGACTCACGTCCATCGAGTCAGTGATGCCATCCAGCCATCTCATCCTCTGCCATCCCCTTCATCTCCTGCCCCTAATCCCTCCCAGCATCAGAGTCTTTTCCAATGAGTCAACTCTTCCCATAAGGTGGCCAAAGTACTGGAGTTTCAGCTTTAGCATCATTCCTCCCAAAGAAATCCCAGGGTTGATCTCCTTCAGAATGGACTGGTTGGATCTCCTTGCAGTCCAAGGGACTCTCAAGAGTCTTCTCCAACACCACAGTTCAAAAGCATCAGTTCTTCGGCGCTAGGCTTCTTCACAGTCCAACTCTCACATCCAAACATGACCACAGGAAAAACCATAGCCGTGACTAGACGGACCTTTGTTAGCAAAGTAATGTCTCTGCTTTTGAATATGCTATCTAGGTTGGTCATAACTTTNAGCATGTACATGGATACATTTCTTTTTTTTTTTTTTTTTTAAGGACATAGCTACTAGCGCTTTTCTAAATTTTTGTTTATCTGGAAATGTCTTGATTTATCTTGAGCTTCTGATGTATAGTTTTGCTGAATATAGAATTCTTAGTTGAAATTTTTTTCTTCCAGGATTTTGAATGTTTCAACTCATTGCCTCTAGACTCCATGATTTCTGAAAAGTTAGCTATTAATCTTACTGTGGATCCCTTCTACAAGATGAATCATTTTTCTCTAGCTGATGTCTCATGAGTCTGTCTTTGTTATTCAACAGTTTGACTATGTGTCTATGTGTAGATCTCTTTAAATTTATCTTTCATGAAGTTTGCTGAATGTTTTGGATATTTAGATTAATTTTTTCCTTCAAATGTGGATTTCCTTCAAATGTGGATATTTAGATTAATTTTTTCCTTCAAATGTGGATTAAATTCTACACAAATTGCTGTACATTTTGGTTAATTTCCAGATTTCTCTGAAAATTTATTTTTAACATTTTTTGTGAATATTCTTGTTGCTTTTATGGTGGAGTAGATATTCAGAGATATTTATTTCTTCTAGAAGTGCTTCTTGCTGGCCTTTAGAAGAGCCAAAAATTGAGTCATATTTAAATTTAATGTTAAGTTGAACCAATAAGCAGGTAAACTCAGATAAAGCAGAGTACTGGCAAGGAGTTTATTGATAGGTGAAATAAAGTAGANAGAGATATTTATTTCTTCTAGAAGTGCTTCTTGCTGGCCTTTAGAAGAGCCAAAAATTGAGTCATATTTAAATTTAATGTTAAGTTGAACCAATAAGCAGGTAAACTCAGATAAAGCAGAGTACTGGCAAGGAGTTTATTGATAGGTGAAATAAAGTAGATAAGATTGGTAAGCTAAAGGCTAAACTAAAGAGTTTTATTCTGAGTAAAACTGTTTGGAAGGTATTCGAGTTCATTGACCATGAATAATATGAGAATAATGATGTTTGAAGATTATTCTAATGGTTTTATGTAGAGTGAAAAGTGAAGCTGTACAAGAAAGGAGATGAGTTTAGTCGCAGTGCCAATAATGTACATGTGTGATGCCAAGGCATGTCTTAATATTTCTTAACAAGGCAGCTATTGACATAGAAACACAAGGGTAGATCAGACATAGGATTTGGTGGTGGACTGAATCTGGGGAGGAAGAGAATAAATGAGTTTCAAAAGATATAAATATTGCTGCTCTGCTTCATAAAGATGATGGTAGAGTAATGTTAATGAGGATAATGAAAAAGCAGATGTGTGGCAAATTTTTATTTTGACATCTTATTTAACTAACAGTTTCTTCTTAAACTTCTTGTACCAGGCAAGTGATCATAAAAACTAAATTAACAGTTGTGTTGTATTTTAAAAAGAGGGTCTAATACCATCAAATGCTAAATAGTATTATGAGGCTTCCTAAATCACATTAATTTAGAAAAAAGAGAAGAAAAGTAA
>SJYV01055466.1:1063073-1102430 GCA_006410875.1 Neotragus pygmaeus
CCGGAGTTCACTCAGACTCACGTCCATCGAGTCAGTGATGCCATCCAGCCATCTCATCCTCTGTTGTCCCCTTCTCCTCCTGCCCCCAATCCCTCCCAGCATCAGAGTCTTTTCCAATGAGTCAACTCTTCGCATGAGGATGCCAGAGTACTGGAGTTTCAGCTTTAGCATCATTCCTTCCAAAGAAATCCCAGGGCTGATCTCCTGTTTGATTAGCAATAGTCTTTTACTGAGATGTATACTTGACTGCCAGTATTTTCTAGCAAAAACTTTCATGTGTACACTGGCTACTCCCCCGCCTCTTCAGAGCAGTTTCTCAGAGCTACTGAGACTGTCTCCCAGGCTGTCATCCTCAGTAAGACTCTGAATAAAGCTTAAACTCACAACTCTCTGTTGTGTGTTTTTCTTTAAGTTGACAGACAGTATGGTGCTATCTCTTAAGTTTTTTAAATCTTTAAGATGGTACTCATATTTAGGGAATATTTCAAGTGCCGGCTCTTTAAAACTTTTTTTTAAATCAGATTGCCAAGAGAGTCATTTTATTCATAATTTTTAACAAGAAATATCAAAAAGCTGTGCTTGCATGGTCGCACTGACCAGGGTGCTCACATTCCTGCTGATGGTTTTAATAGTGTGCAAGAAGATCCAAGTCATTTTTTAAAAGTTTTACTTAAATATGCTTTATTATGATGAAGCGTTCAGTTTAATCAAGGTCAGTCATGGGGCAGTCTAAAGAGAATAAGTGATCAGAAGCAGTGGAATGACAAACGTGGTAGATTCTCTGAGTCCAAGGTGGTTTTAGAAATTCAACCAACACATTATCAAGTCATATTACCACTGGCTATGCTTTTGCTTAGGACTGATTTTTCAATATTATGAAAGAAAGAATTGATAAAGAGTAATATTAAATTAAGAATAATACTATAATATGAAAACATGGGTCTAAGATCTCTTAACTTACACGTGAAACTAATCATATTTTCAGGTAAGTTGTTTTTTAAGTTTTTAAATGTTACAGTTAAAATGCTGCCAATCGGCATGAAATTCTTTTAATATGCCTGGAAGCTGATACTGTAGAAACTAAAATTTAAAAGTATGTAGTAGATAAGATAAAATCTTTGGGGTGAAGACTATTTCAAAATAATGTTTTAATAAGGAAAAATGAAAAAAGCCTCTTTAAATTGATTTTCAAGTTAATTTTTATTACTCATACAATTTTGATTTTCAGTATGCATCTTTCAAATACAGTCTTTTGGGATAAACAAAGTTAGAATGTTAAGCTAATAAGCAGGAGAACATAGTCATTGTAGTAGATGTGTGGATAGTGTAAATACTTCTACTTTGAAAAAAAATCAAATGTGAAACTCTACTTTCTCTTACAAACATTTCTACAGTTCCTCTCTGATTATAATAACTGGGCCTATTTGATATATTTTTTATCCGAAGTTTCAATTCATTAATGTATATATGTGTATGCTTGAGCCCTAACAGTGTAGCCCTTTCCAATATGAGTGATGAGGCCAAAACATGAGATATATTCAGAAATAAATGGGCTAGAACCATGTAGTTTTAAAATTCAAAATACAAGCAGTATTTACATCATTTCAATAACAGATATTTCACACACATGCAATTATATTTTTAAACTGAAGATGGAAAGAGGTGCCAAATTAGTGTACTTCAAGAGAATGCTTTTTAATCATGGTAGCACAGAACTGTTTCTACCTCTGTGATTGCTACTAGTAGAAAAATGTCTTACAGCACATGTGGTAGATATTTACAAAGCAGATGGCACTAGTGGTAAAGAAGCTGCCTGCCAATGCAGAAGGCATAAGAGATGCGGGAGGGATCCCTGGGTGGGGAAGATCCCCTGGAGGAGGGCATGGCAACCCACTCCAGTGTTCTTGCCTGGAGTCTCCCTGTGGACAGAGGGGCCTGGCCGGTTTCAGCACAGAGTCAGACACGACTGAAGCAATTTACCACACGTGCAAGCTCTTCTCTGGAAAGAGTATTATTTGGAATATAAGACAAACCAATTTTATTTATTTATTATTATTTTGGCTGGTCTGTGCAGCATGTAGGATCTTAGTTCCCAGACCAGGGGTGGAATCCATGCCCCTCACAGTGGAAGTGTGGAGTCTCAAACCACTGGCCTGCCAGGGAAGTCCCAAACTGATTTTATTTTTGTGAGAACAGTAGTTATCTAGGTTTTCTCAGCAGGAATCAGATGTTGCCATGGCAGCCTTAGCTCAAACATTAGCTTGAGTGTAAGCAGTATAACTTTACTCCTTTTGTGAAAACTGGAGATAAATACCCATACATTTTGTGATGATTTGACAACACACTTTTTTTTTGCAGAATTATATCTGCAACGTATGAGTCCTTGAAACATTGACTTCTAATAAAAATGAGACATTAATTTCTCTGTGAATGAAAAATGTGCAACTTTCCTGCCATGTGTTATATTTTCTTTTTTTTTTTGATGTCTGGAATAAATTCAGATAGCTTAATACAGTGATTGTTTTGATCTAGTGCATGCAAAGAGGAACCTGTCTGTTTCATAATAATATTTAAGTGTAANCTATCTAAGTTGGTCATAACTTTTCTTCCAAGGAGTAAGCGTAAGGTATCACAAGGCCAATTTAACTTAGCTTTTGCTATTTTGAAAAAAATAACAGTCAGTATCAGAAAGAGATAAGCATTCTCATAGCCTGCTCAGTGTTTCCAAGAACCTTTAAAATAACTAGACTTTTTTCCTTAGCTATATCTTTTGTCAGAATCTAAGAGAAGTAAACAGAGTTGTGCATTTCATAATAGAGAAAAAAGTCTTAGAAACAACTTAAAATATCCACTTATGATGAAAGTGAATAAATTAAGGCAAGCCACATGAGGAAATATTACATGTCCACTAAAAGTAATGTTTATTTGAGAGTATTTTAACAATGTTTATTTTAAATTTAATTTTGCATAGAGAATATTTTAATAATATATATATAATATTTAATGGTTCAGAGAGTATTCAATTAAATGTCCTTACCCCTAATCATTCCCTTAGAGATAAAAAGTATTACCAATTTCTTGTTTATCATGCCAGAGATATTTTATACATATTTNTGCAACGCCGCCCGCGCGGAAGCTCGGAGTAGCCGTGCGGCTCAGCTACCCCGGCGGCGAGTGGGCGTGGCGTGGCAGGGGCGGGGCCTGCGCGGACCTGAGCCGCCTGGTGCCCCGCCCTCCACGCACGCTCAGTTGAGTACCAGCGCGCTGGGAGTTTGTAGCTGCGGTGGGCATCTTGGCGTGATAGAAGCCTGCAGGTGAAACTCCTAACAGGTCACTACTCGCCTAGGTTGTACATTCTACTGGGGCGTGACATTCAGTTACCTCATGTGCACAAGAAGACGATAGTTTCATTAATGTGATGGTGCTCTAAGGAAAACAGTAATGCCATAGAAGGTGACCACGTGGAGACTTTTTAAGTAAAAGGGATGGGAAGGCATCTCCTAGAGACTAATAATTGAGCTAAGACCTGAGAATATAGTAGGGGATGCTGTTTCAGACAGAGGGTTAGCAAGTGCAAAGGCACTTGGGCTGGAAACTGGCACCTGGTTATCTCTAGATACTGATTTTATAAACGAATGCACTGCCAGGTTGATGTAAATCACTGAGGGAAATGAGCTTATCATCAACGTCCTCTGACTTCACTCTATGTCCCCACTTACTACTCCATTTTTTTTTAAGCTGCTTGTTGCTACCTGTGCACATTATGCTGTTTCCCTTGCTTCCTAACCTTTACTTATGCTCTCTTCTTCCTGGGATTCTTTTCCAAACACTTTTTTTTTTCTCTTGCCTAATCCTCACTGAGCCAAAAGTCAACTCAAACATCATCTCCTTTATAATCTCCCTCCTCTGCTCCTATTGCTCTCAGGTTTTATTCCTAATTTAGCTCTTATTCTGTGATTGTCAGTTGATGGAAATAGTCAATAGTCAATCTATTCAATAGTCAATCTAATAAAGAAGTGGAAAATTTTACTTGAGCCAAGTTGGAGGATTGTAACCTGGGACCACCATCTCAGTTCTGAAAACTGTTTCACACATTAGAAGTCAGGGCACAGTCATATAAGTTTTTTGAGACAGAAGACAACTGTCATCGTGACCCCTTACAAGATCAAGAAGGAATGTCATCCTTTAAGGAATTCTCTTGACGCTAGCAGAATGTTGCTCTTTATGGTTGAGCAGATATTTCTGCCAATGGGGAGGTTTGGTTGATGCGTAATCCTGATATATAATGCACAGTAGAGGGGGCAGAGGAGGGAAAAGGGCAGAGAAAAACGTTTACATTCCAAGTTTTTCTTCTCCTGGGACCTCCCCGGTGGTCCAGTGGTTAAGATTCCATGCTTCCAATGCAGTGGGTGCGGGTTTGATCCCTGGTCCAGAAACTAAACTCCCACATCCTGTGTAGCACAGCAAAAAAAAAAAAATNTGGGGCTGGGAGGGCGGGGAGCCCAGTAGGTACAACCATCCCCACATACAGGCCCCGAGTGAGGATGAGCATGGGATCTGGTGTAGAATGTGTCTGGGGCCTCAGCTGCTGTATGGAAATCTCTGAGCCTGCAGGACGTTTAGATACCGAGACCGCGGCAGCGTGGCCTCACATGGGGACATCTGGCCATGGAGCTGTCTTTGGCTGTCCCAGCTGGGGGCAGGAGCACCCCTGGCATCTGGTGGATGGAGGCCAGAGATGCTGCCAAACATCCCACAAGACACTGGACAGCCCGTACGGCAAACGTTACCTGGCCTCACGTGTCAGGATGTAAGCGTAAGGAGCCCTGGGGTAGGCATGGAAATTCAGCAGGGGGAAGCCGGGTCCACTCTGGCCAACCTGACTTCCATGACCTCAGATGTGCGCTGCTGCTGCTGCTGCTGCTGCTAAGTCACTTCAGATGTGCCTGACTCTGTGCGACCCCATAGACAGCAGCCCACCAGGCTCCCCCATCCCTGGGATTCTCCAGGCANGGTCTCCCAACTCCATCTACTCTAAACACACACCTTGATCTACAGAGTTCCAGAATTTCTCCTCACAAAATCCTTTCTTCCTTCCAGACTCTGACCCCCTTTAATAACCTGGAGCTGACTAAGGGGTTCAAGAATTGTGGCAGTGGTTTGCTAATCTTTGAGCACACCACGGACACTCCTGTCTACTGTTTTCTCTGTAAAGTCTGTGTTCATCTGGAATCTCACTTCAATGTGCAGCATTTCTTGTATTTGAGGGCCTAGGGGGAAGCTGTCACTTTTAATATCCTATTATATAATATCATTTCATTAGAGAGTATAGTTCTTATTTTCTTTTTAAAATGAAACATAGGCTAAAAAGAAAATGATATGTGTGTTTGTTTGTTTGTTTTCCTAGTAACAGCAAATAGTCTTGAGATGAAACCTTTTACCTCACCCAGGCCTTGCTCTAGAGAACGGAGCTCACTAATTTCCAGGCCATCTCAGACAGTCTTTAAGCGCTAAGTGTTGAGCGTGTCTTTCCTACATTGAGGCAAACTTTGCCTCCCATAACTTTACCCCATTGATCCCAATAACATAGAATGCATCTACTTACACTCTTATCCAGTCATCCCTTCATATTTTCCCAGTTACTTCCATTCTCTGGGAACGCCTTCCCTGTCCTTATGCTATTCTTCACTTTTCCAGCTAAGGGGAAATAACATCAATGGTATTCATTCTCTCAAGTTTTCTACATTCTTCTTTTCCTAGTTTGTTAGATAAAGCTAATGCAAGGATAATATCTTGATCTCCTTAAGTAGATGTACTTAAATAAACAATTGCCAGAAGCAAACCAATGAAGGTATTATTCAAACCGACCAAACTGCTGTGTCCTCTGGCAGGTCATATAGTTAATACTGGACTTATTAACAGTAATCTGTGTGTATTTAGAGTAGTGTGTCATTTAAGTGTTGAATCATGAGAATATATGTCAGTCTTTAGCTGGTCCAATATAATGTGAAGTGAAGGCTGCGAGCGTTTGCACTGAACTCACGAATCACCTGATGTTACATATTCCCATCAAAAGAATAAACTGGAAGGAAGTGTTTTTTCCTACCTCTGCCTTTAATAATAGCCACCACTAGTAGATCACTTACTGTGTGCCCAGTGGTGATACTTAATTGCTTTATGTGGAATATTTCATACAGTCCTTCATATAACCCCATGAAGCAGGCACTTTTAAAATCCCTGTTTTTCAGATGAGGACAGTGACACTTAGAGAGGGTAAGTTCCCTGAGGGTAGAAAGCTAATGAGTTCTGGTGTAGCGGAAGTTGAACCCAGGCAGTCTCATATGAGGTTTCTTAATCAAATACATCTGGCACTATATTTGCAATGAAATTGTTTAGGAAAAAAGTAAAAAAAAAAAAAGATTTGAGGACTTCCCTGGTGGTGCAGTGGGTAAGACATTGCCTTCCAGTGCTGGGGGTTCACGTTCACTCCCTTGTCAGGAAGATAAGATCCCACATGCCTCTCAGCCAAAAAGCAAAAACAGAAACAATATTGTAACAAATTCAACAAAGACTTTAGAATAAAGCAAATAAAACATTGCTTTCAAAAAGGGAGGAGGACTTCCCTGGTGGCACAGTAGATAAGAATCCACAGTTACAAGAATCCCTAGTTACTGAGCCCGCGTGCCGCTATTACTGAAGACTGCATGCTTTCGGGCCCACCAGGCTGGAGAATCCCAGGGACGGGGGAGCCCGGTGGGCTGCTGTCTATGGGGTCACACACAGTCGGACATGACTGGAGTGACTTAGCAGCAGCAGCAGCAGCCACAACTAATGAGCTCCTGTGCAGCAACTCCTGAAGCCTGCATGCCCTGGAGCCAGCAAGTTGCAACTGTGAGCCCGCATGCTACAAGTACGGGAGCCTTTGCACCTAGAGCGTGAGCTCTGCACCGAGAGGAGCCCAGGCACCACCGCTGCAGAGTGGCCCCGCTCACTGCACTCCAGAAAGCCCGCGTGCAGCAAAGACGACCCAGCGCAGCCAAAAACAAGTAAGAAATGAAACAGCAACAAGTGCAGGTAAATAAGTAAGAAATCATAAACAAGCAGTGCATACAAAAAAAAAAAAAAAGAAATTTGAATCCAAGAAAACTGAATGGAATGAGACTTTAGAAATTTTGGAAAGGGACATTGAAATCTTAAATTTGGATTAATTGATATTGGCATCTTGCCATTTGTCACAAGCACCACTAGGCGCCAGTGCATAGGGATATATCACACTGAGAGGCATTCCCTCTCTCTAAAGGGGAAACACAGGGTGCTCTGCTTCCAGGTCAGCTGAAAAGCTCAGAGGAGCTGGGGGCCTTTCCCCACTGAACATGGACCATCTTTTATGTCAGTTAGATGCTGACTTATACACATGACTTGCTAGTGAAGTAGCTTAGTCAGCTTCCTTGTTACACAGTCTGGTAACCAATTTAACTTGACATTTTAAAAAAGGAAAGGTCATCTGAGGTTTACCTAGGACAAAGAAGTGAACTCTAAAGCAATGCAAATTGCCCTAGAAGCCAAAGAAGTTTAATGTGATACACTGATATATGCTTAGAAGTTCAAACTATTTCTTACCATAAAGCTTAAAAGCTAAAAGAAGTGTCTTGACTGAAATCCTGCTCAAACATGCACAGTAGAGTCTCCAGATGACAAATATTATTTCAGCTTCTTTCTCTCTAAACATATATGAACAGTAAACACACATGATATCCCTTATCATAAACAGATTCTAATAATAGCCAACAGGAATAAATGGCATTTCTTTTGTCTTCTAAATTACTGGTTAAAATTTCTACAAACCAGGAGTCCACAAAGGGGCACATGGATACGAGAAGGCACCAGGCATTAGCCAGTGTTCCATTTGCTTGGGTCAAAATATCACTATTTGAAGGGATTGTTGACCCCACACCTGAATTGTCAGCTTTAAAATACATACAGCATCTGAACATTCCCTACCACTTCCACTGGTACCATCCCAAGCTAATCTGTCATACTCTTTTGCCTGGATCATTGCTATAGTCTCTTAATTAGTTTCCCTGGTTCACCCTTGCTCCTTTAGTCTATTCTCAATGTGGCAGTCGACGTTATCTTGTTAAAAACCTAAGTCAAACCAGGTCACTTAGTCCTCTGTTTAAAATTCTGTCATGGCTTCTCATTTCAAAACAGGGAACTCCAAGTTCTTTCACTGACCCACAAGGCCCTACAGAATCTGCTGATTTCACACCTCTTATACCTCTGATTTCATCTCCTCCTGTTCTGTCTCTCCTACTTTACTCCAGCTACACTGGCCTCTTTGTTATTTGAATAGATCAGGTCCACTCATGTCTCAGGACCTTTATACTTGCTGATCCTCTGCCTGGAACACAGAATTCCAGTTATCAGCATGACCCTATTTCATTTTCTTTAGGCCTTGCTCAGATATCATATGATCACTATTGGTTGTTCTCAGACTCTCTCTCTCTCTTTGCACCCTCAAGATTCCCTCTCCTCCTTCTCACCTTTATTTCTGCCCTTAGGCTGATGCCTATCTAACATAATAAATGTTTATTTAATTATTCTATTTATCTGCTTCTCCACTCTAGAATTTACCTCCATCCAAAGTAGGGGTTATTGTTTTACTCCTTTAGACATCCCTTGATCTAGAACAGTGCCTAGCAAGTAGATGTTTCATAAGCATTTGTGAAATAAATGAACAATTTCTAGATCAGACTGCCATAATCAGGAAATTTGGTTATCTTTACCAGTTTTCGGTCATGTCCTAAGATGTAGCCCTTTTCACCTGTCAGTTACATATGGTGAGGGCTTCACCCAAATAGACTCATTTCTGCCAGCCGCAATACATGTACACCAAGACGTCTGGCAAAACAGATAGGATTAATCAACATTTACAGATAAAATCAAAATTTCTAAACAGGTAAAAGATTTTAACATGCTTCAAATAAATGATTTGCTTTTAGGTCAGTGGAAGTGTAAGGGTTTTAAATTGCTTTGATTCTCTAAGTGAGAAAAGTCATGGAAAATTATACATGAATCCTAAAGAAAGCCCAAAATCTATTTGTAAGATTTAAAAATTAGGACCAAAGAAGAAAAAGATCATGGAAATTGGGATGAGTTAGATTTGGAGAAGAAAAAGTTAATTTATCACTGAGATTACAAATAGCTATAGGAAATGGCAATTTCAGCTAGCTGATCTCTTAAGGGGCCCTTCCAGCTCTATAGAGTCTTCACTTATAATTTCCTTGAAACTGGAAGCAGGTCAACATCAGAAGGAAGTTCTCCATAGGGATATAGATTTCCTTTATCTAGAGATCTTTAAATATAGGACAAATGCTCCCTTGAGATAATTTAGATACAGTTAGGTAGTCAGGAGAATTTTAAGGTCAGGAGAATTTTAAGCTTAATTTTAAGGTTATTTTTGTTCTAGTCTCTTAATAACAGTGTCTATTTCCTGGGACCTGTCTTCTCAAGTGAATCTTAAATCTTTCTTTCCTGGAGTTTTGAGGAATTCTGTAGTAGCTCTCTCTTATCAAAAAAGAAAAAAGAAAAATAGAAGTGTGTCCATTTCTTTAGATAGAAATCAACAGTATTCGTCTGCTTACTAAGAATGTACAGATAACCAGTACAGGTAGCTTAACGGTAAAGAAACTGCCTGCCAAGCAGTAGACTCAGGTTCGATCCCTGGGTTGGGAAGATTCCCTGAAGAAGGAAATGGTAACCTGCTCCAATATTCTTGCCTGGGAAATCCCATAGACAGAGGATCCTGGTGGGCTACAGTCCATGGGGTCGCAAAAGAGTCAGACACAACTTAGCAACTAAACAACATTTATCTTAATTCATCTTGAACTATTGTTCTAAAACAACAGACTTTAAAAAAAATTGTTTCATTTTAGATTTGAAGACAATCTCTTTGTGAGAAAGAGTAAGAGTTCTAACTGACAATAGGAGCCAGTATGTTGTACTGGAAAGAATGTGAATTTGGACATCACATTGACCTAGGAGTCCTGCCTTTGCCTCTTTTTACTCATATGATTCAGCCTCTCCCAGCCTTAATTTCATTGGTTGTAAAATGGTAAGAATGCTGGCTACTTGCTTCAAGATTATGGGTAGAGATTGTGTTTATAAATCAAATGCTACGTAGCACAACAGATTATTCCTGTTATTGTGAGAAGAGTCCGCGAGGCCTTAAAAGGTGTCAGAGACCTGGTAGAACCTTTTGTTCAAGAGTCAACTGCATAGGCAGGCTGCTGACCCAGGATAAAAATAGGAGGAAGCTGCCTTTGAAGTGGCATTAGCACCACACGCCTCAGATACTGTTGTGCCAGCCACTGCCTCCCTCATGCCAGGACACAGGCAGCAGGGTTAGCCAGAAACATCGCCACTGACCTCCTCTCTCTGCAAACTCTGGGTGGGCCAAAGGATAGACTTTAGTCTTTTTTGACAATATTGTAAAGCAGTTATCCTTCAATTAAAAATAAATGATTTTTTTAAAGTTATATAGATTTCTATAGAAAAGAATGAATGATAGGAAAAGTTCAGCTCTCATCAGTTTCTAGAGAGAATTTCACAATAAATAAAGGTGTCGATCCTGTATAAAATAAATGAATTTTTGACCTTGTGGGAGGGTTTTGTAGAGAAAATTTATCAGGGCCTGGTATATAGAAAGCACTTCATAAAAGATAGTCATCTTTATTAGTATAAAATTAATATTTATACTATATCTCATTTGAATTATGATAAATTACCAAACCCACTTAAAATGTGTTTAACTGTGTGAATATACCTTTGGCTGTTCATGATATTCTAAACACTTTTCTTTCCTGAAACAAATCCAGGTAACCATCTCCTCCCTCGCTCATTCACAAAAAGAAAAGTTACCTTGAAGATGCATTTATCCTTAGAAGGAAAGTAGGAATAAGAGATCGTTTCTATAGCTTATGTGCCTGCTGTTTGAAGTAGAGCTAATATCACTTAAGCAAACTTGTTTCCCAACTAGAGTGACTTTTGCTTTCTCAGAGGAAAATTTTATTCAGCTAAGATATTAAGAATTCTTAAGATATATGTGGATGCTAGAGAAAAGCTTGCTTGGGCGCTTTGCATGATAACATTCTCCAGATTTCCCACTGGCAGATTTATAAGCAATCCTTCTGTAACAACTCCTGATGACATTTATAAAACTGGAAAATCAAGCTGCTTAATGTTAGTGACAGACACATCAACAACTACACAACACGTGACATTATTTCATAAGGATGTGGAGGATACAGCATGAGGAAAATGACTTACTTGATCTTTGTAACTGTTTTTCTATTAAATTTCCAAGCTTATTAAGTGGATGCTTTGTTTCTTATTCTGGGCCGTGGGGAAAATGTTTAACACAATGTTTGTTGGGAAGTTTAAGATTTAGTGCCAAATCATATTTATGTTTCTTTTGTCAAAAACATGGCCCAGAGTGATATTTAAAGTTGGGAATAAAAAAATATAAGCCTTTATCTGGGAAATCACCCACTTGTTTTCTTAAATACAGAGGAGATAAAAATTTTGCTTAATTGCCTAACCATATCTCTCTGGTACAAGTGATGAACTTTACTTAATAATATCTTTCTTGTTTGAGGGACTTTATACAGTAATTTCATATATGTCATTTCATTTAAAAGACATAGGAATGGCATAAAGTGAGATTTTCAAATGAATAGATAGAAGACCACTAAGGGGGATAATAGATTAAAGCAGAGTGTACCCTGATGGTGTGCTTTTCAAATGCAAACAGGAAATATGGAAACATGTTCTAACAGAAGGGTCCAGGTACCTTCCTTCAAAATAGGAAGTATTTACTTTACTTGAAAATACTAATCCTGGGTATAAATGTAATCCCATGAATGGTTCAAGGGGATGTCTCATAAAGTGTTAGGATGGTTGTCTACTTGTCAAATGTTCAAAATTAGAGAGCACATATTTAACTTTGTCTTTGGCATTAGCTGTTATTACAGCTTTTCCTATTGGCATAGCTCTCTTAAAGCACTTAAAAAACAGCAATATATAATTATCTAGACATAGCATTGCATATTAATACTATAGCAAATTTTTATATGAAGACCACTCATTTATTCAAAAGATCTCATTCCTTGTTATTTCCCTGACCACTCCTCATTTCCCAAGTTCACCTTCAATTTGATATGATGTTAATAAATTATTGACTATCCAACCGCTAAACAATTGTTTCACTTTCAGTACTGACTCATACACACATGCAGATGAATGAACAAAAGCCTTACTGATCAGCTACAAACATTTCATCAGCCCTCTAAGCCACTTTGGTTGTGTAGTCTTAGTCTAATATAAAAGGTAAATTCTTCTGGAGGTACTAACATGTCTAGGCCCTTGTAAATACACATTGGAGACTGAGAGAAGAAAAGAGATCCTTCAGTAAGATATATGTTTAAAGTTCTTATGCAACTACCCATTAAAAAAAATGCTGGGGAAGGGATGGGGGAAAAAATGTCCCAAGAGCTTATCTATTTGCAAAAAGATTTCTTACACCAGCCAAAAAGTTCCTCTCAAGCCTGTTTTGATGGTTGTTTCCTAATTCTGTCCTTGTTCTTAATCTTGCTTCTTTCAATATTCATAAATCTAATGAGGATAAGTCCTTTTTAACATATAGTTAATAGATCAAGTGACCACTGACCAGCTGAAATCACACATGCTCGTGACCTGGGCTGGAACCTTTGTGTGTTTTAGCTGAGAGGAAACTCATGTCCCAGTCCTTTCACGTTTTACAGAGCCTGAAGGTGTGGGTAGGGGAGCAGCTCTTGCCGTTTCTCATTGTGGGTCACATAGTCCCAGGTGAAATCCAGCTTTGATGTTACAACTGGTTGTCTAGATCAGTGCATTTTTTGCAAAAAAATGAAGTCTAATAAGACAAAATGAAGTCTGACAATGCAGTGCATCCCCACAATACACTGACAATTAAATGTCTATGCACCATTCACAAAATAAGATTTTGATTTTGACCACAGTTGACAGTGGTAGGTAGAATATTACAGAAGTTTGAGGGGGAAAAGGGGACAAAACAGAGATTGAAGAATAAAGAAAAAAGATAAATATTAAATGGTTCTTTAAAAAGATTGCTTTTTGTATGAATGCACAATACATTTGACATAATTTTATAAACTGGAACATGTGTATTCTAACAGCAAAGGATAGAGATCTAGTGATTGAGGTGAAATGATTAGCCAAGGGTAGTAGAAGTTCTGCTTTACAGCATTACAAACCCTTTTCTTACTTTACCTAAGGGAGCCTGACTTCTGCCCTAGGACTAGAGGTGTCTCTGAGTTTCAGAATGCTCCCTTCTCAGGAAGTGTGTGTGTGTGTGTGTGTGTGTGTGTGTGTGTGTCAAGAATAGTCAGGAAGAATTATAATCGTTTTACAGACACTGGAGCTGAAGCAAATCCTCTAGTCAGTGCTTCAAGGAAAGAAAAATTATTCTCTAACCTCCTGCTCCTGCTGCTGCTAAGTCACTTCAGTCGTGTCTGACTCTGTGCGACCCCATAGACAGCAGCCCACCAGGCTCCCCCGTCCCTGGGACTCTCCAGGCAAGAACACTGGAGTGGGTTGCCATTTCCTTCTCCAATGTATGAAAGTGAAAAGTGAAAGTTAAGTCGCCCAGTCGTGTCCGACTCTTCATGACCCCATGGACTGCAGCCCACCAGGCTCCTCTGTCCACGGGATTTTCCAGGCAAGAGTACTGGAGTGGGGTGCCATTGCCTTCTACTCTCTCATTAGTAAAAATGACATCTTTAATTTTAAGCTATTTTTCTTCAACTACTGGAATTAAAGTGAGAAGAAATAAACAAATTTTGTCTAGTCAGGTTTTAAACTGACCCTGATTTTTAAAACACTCAACTACATCAAAATACTCACAACACTTAAAAACTCAAATCTTAAGGAGCTATTTATTATTATAAAATCTTAAAGATGGAAAGCATTTTAGGTCTCCCGCAGTCAGGCTTTCATGACGTACAGGAGTTCCTGTTACCACACACCTGATAGGCACTGCATCGGAGAACCACAGGCTGTGAACACGGATAAACTTGGATTCAGCCAATGAGTCCGCTACCCCTGCTAGGGGACTTTGGACTATGTTCTTAAGCTATCTGAGCTTTGATTTCCTTATCAATTAAAAAAATGAGGATAATTTCCATCCCATAAGGTGATTGTGAAATTTAAACTAAATACATATACTAAGGCCTGTAACACATTTTATGTCTAATATATTAGTTCCTTTTCCATTCCTTCTTTGCAATTTTTTGAAGTTTTCTTAAATTAAACTGAAATTTACTGTCTTATGACTTCCATTCATTAGTCCTGTTTTTCTTTTTCACCAGTGGAGACATTTACTCTCTCATCCATACCAAAGTGGCTCAAATACCCAGCTCTCCTACCTCCTTTTAGTCTTTACCCCTCCCATTGGTAAATATATAAACATATATCTCATAATACAGAACTTCCAGACACATCACCATCTTTTTAGTTTTAGAAATAAACTGTACTGCATCAAAGGCCTGAAAACAATACTCTTGTTGGGATCAAAGCTGCTGCTCAGTGGGCCTACCCATTCCTTTGTTCCATTCACTCTTCTAATGTCTGAACAGCCTCTTTACCGATTTTGTGTTTTGTCAATCCACCACACCATTTGGCTGTCTTAAGTTTAAACAAAAATATTGGAATTTTTTCCTGTGATCCATAAAGTGCACAAACTTCTTTTTAGTTTTGAAGATTGTACCATCATGTTTGTTTTCTTTTTAAAAACTAATTAGCATTCAAAGTGCTTCAAAATTCTCCTTTAGTCTAGATCCCAAAATAAGACTGTTTTGATTATTGCCAGAGAGATTTCAGTTTGTTATTAGTAAGAACATTTTTGATTGGAGATAAGAGACTATACTGCCCGAAGGCCAAGGGAAGTCATACAATCCTTTTCCCCAGAGATAAGAAAAATCAGCCAAGGAACTTTGTACAGTCTCTTCTCTGGATGATAAAATTGTATCATTCTATTCCTAGAAATATTTATTCTGAGACTTGATGAGAAGCAGAGGGTCAGATAAAATCACATCTCAAGGTCCTGTTTATTCTTTTATTTAAAAAACAAATTTAAATGACTGTTCAAAGAAAATTATTTGAAACAGACTGTAGAATGGCTGCCTGTGAAGCACTTTCTGATCGGAAAGGGAATTTGCTGCCACCTCCTGGGCCTTTAGAATAAAGCCATCAAGATCAGCAGCACTTGAGGGCCTGTACCCTCCAGACAACATCAAGAGCGTTGGAAAGCAGGTGCTGTTTACAAGTCTGGCTGTCCCAGACTGAATGAACTGGAAACTATTTATGGGTTTTAAAGAATAAAGTTGACTTCAGTGTTTTGCGAGTTAGAAAACTGATATTAAACTGTGGTTCGCAATCTATTAGCATTAGAATCATCCAGGGTATATGTTACAAAAACAAATTCCTGAGCCCCACCTAGGGGCTACTAAATCAGAATTTCCATGTGGCAAGGGGAAATCTTAATTTTCCCCTTGTAACAAAAGTTGGAAACCATATGTTAGGATACTGTGAAGGCAATAGTTTGCAAACACTGAAACACTGTATATAAAGGAAATAGTAGTAATTGGTGAATTGAAGTGTAACAGTTAAATGAAAAGTTCTACAAAATATATTTTGGTTTGCTCTCAATTTCAGTAATACCACCCGAAGTGAACTGTGACATTTTTCTGGATATTTCATAATGTAGAATTTAAAATATATTTAGCCCATATTGAGTTTCTATGAAGAATTATAATTGGCACCATCTGATCGGAGAAGGCAATGGCACCCCGCTCCAGTACTCTTGCCTGGAAAATCCCATGGATGGAGGAGCCTCGTGGGCTGCAGTCCATGGGGTCGCTAAGAGTCGGGCACGACTGAGAGACTTCGCTTTCACTTTTCACTTTCATGCATTGGAGAAGGAAATGGCAACCCACTCCAGTGTTCTTGCCTGGAGAATCCCAGGGACGGAGGAGCCTGGTGGGCTGCTATCTATGGGGTCGCACAGAGTTGGACATGACTGAAGCAACTTAGCAGCAGCAGATAAGCATTAACAAGTAGTCCAGTGGGCCAGAGAATTAGTAAACTCTGAATGTGATTAAAAAACAAACTTCCAGCTAAGGGTTGATATACTTTAAATTAGCATTTTATTTATACAGTCCAGCCTACTCCATAGTGATATTAGCTCTTGAGGATGGTTTTATGCCTACTTCTTTATCAATCTGATATGTGTTAGCACACACACACACCAACCATGCAAGGAAGGGACCTTATTATTTTTCACTTTTTAAGAAAAAATGTAGTAAAATGGCACAAGGGAAAACCAAAGTCAATTTAACTGTATTTGAAACAAAAGACATTTTAGATTCAGATAGTTTTCAGAATCTCATCTTGTGATCTTTCTCTCTTCTACATCAGTCCCAACTTCTGGTTCTGACTCAGAAGAATTCTAAAGTAACAGAAAACCCACAAAAATTCCCTGGGTTTTAAAGTCAGCTGGAATTTTAGGTTCCTCCCTATGTCAGTCACTCAGCTTCTGAGAACTGTTTTTCGTCCCTTGCCCTGTGAGCTGGGAGTCTGCTCTGTTTAGACAGAGGTTTCACTCTTTCCGGTTTTGGAAACTGATCATGCTTCTCAGGCAAGGGGATCAATTACTCTAACTAGGCCGTTTTGCTGACCCTTTGTCCTGGGACAGTGTTGGGGAGGAGGGATAAGAACAGCTGTTTGCTGCACCTTCAGAGGCAGGCAGATTCTGCCAGAGCCCCAGCTGCTGCAGGGCTGAACTGGGTGGCTTCGGAGATTGGGATGCCACTTTCTGTGTGGTAGACCTAACTGAGCTTCAGCTGTCCTCCTAGATGGGCTTCCCCCATCTGGAGAAGCGAATGGTTACACACTCCAGTTTCCTATCCTGGAGAATTCCATGTATAGTCCATGGGGTCGCAAAGAGTTGGACACGACTGAACAACTTTCATTTTCACATCCTGCTAGAACCTTGCTCAGGATACCAGCTATCCTATTTCGAGAATATATTTCATCTACAAGCATTTCCCCATAAGAATTCTCTCTATATTGCCACATATACCACACTTGTTTTCTTTAATATTGGTACTTTGAACTGAACACAGTCCCTTTATAGCAGAGTCTCAAAGCTGAAATTGTTTCTTTTTTTTTTTTTTTTTAATATATATATTATACCGGTCTTTTGGAATCCTGGTCTCGTCTTTGTACTACAACATTTCTAGTACAATAGATGAAGACATAGAAGAAAAAGTTGACCAATAGGCTGACTACAAAGGAACATAGAAATATAAAGCTTAGGTAAGAAGAAAACAGTAGAGAAGAAACAAGATCACCCAGTAAAAGACTCCTGGGGATAGATTATTCTTCGTGTCCATACCAGATTCATGCAGACATGGCTTTTTCTATTTTTGTTCTTTTAGATTCCTTAAACTGGGATTCATATAAACAAGGAAAACAAATGTTTAATTATCATATGTGTTTTCCTTCTTGGAAGTTTTTGAAATAGAAGCTATTGTTAGTGAAGTGCCCTTTACAAGAATATTAATAGCTAGCATATGTTGAATGCTTTCTCTGTGCCAGGCCCTGTTTTATACACATCAACATACTGGTTTCTCTCATTTTCACAACTTGTGAGATACACCTATTATTCTCTCCATAGCACAGCAGAGGGTACTGAGACACAGACACACTAAATCATTATCATTAGCTTAATATCTCCCAACTAGCAATTCCTGGAATCCAGCAGCAGGCATTTTGGCTTACCACATGCTTTCCCGCTACAAAATGTCTCTGTATGCTTGGTGTTTATGTGTATGCCTCACCTAATCGTAGGTGAATTTCACTTAAGAAATGGTTATCTTTTGCTTCCCCCTAAGTCAAGTTAGGCCTTTTATATGTCATTTTAATTTAAATATTTGCAGAAACAATTTTTCTGCATTATTATTACTAAAATTTGAGGAATTTCTCATCATTATTCTTTTTCCCCTTAATTTACCTGGTATAAATTAGCATAGCTGGGCTTCCTTGGTGGCTCAGATGGTAATAAATCTGCCTGCAGTGCAGAAGATGTGGTTTCAACCCCTGGGTCAGGAAGATCCCCTGAAGAAGAGAGTGGCTACCCACTCCAATATTCTTGCCTAGAGAATTCCCTGGACAGAGGAGCCTGGTGGGCTACAGTCCATGGGGTCAAAAGAGTTGGATACATCTGAGCAACTAACGCAGTAATATATGATGGCTGGAAGTGAGTATTTGAGGAATTTGGTCTAATGCATCAATGGTCATAGCAAACACCCTCTTCCAATAACATAAGAGAAGACTCTACACATGGACGTCACCAGATCGGCAACACTGAAATCAGATTGATTATATTCTTCACAGCCAAAGATGGAGAAGCTCTATACAGTTAGCAAAAACAAGAGGGGGAGCTGACTGTGGCTCAGATCATAAGCTCCTTATAGCCAAATTCAGACTTAAATTGGAAAAAGTGGGGAAAACCACTAGACCATTCAGGTATGACCTAAACCAAATCCCTATGATTATACAGTGGAAGTGAGAAATAGCTTTAAGGGACTAGATCTGANTTTAATATTAATATTGTTATAAAAATAAATTGGTGGCAAGTTAACGTGTAGCACTATCAATGATAAAAAGCAAGATTCACAAATAATTTTTGAATTCCTCAAAAGAGTTAAGTAAAAATTTGACATTAAAAAAATTTTTTTTGATTGAAAATTACCTCTTTGTGACTGGGGAAAAAAAATCAGACTTAATGGTTAATTAAAAAAAAATAAAATAGACTCAAAATAGTTTTATAACAAAATTACAGATATTCACTGGTAATCAAATTTTACTTAGAGAAAACAGTAAAAAGCATGGTCATCCCTAAGTGTAATTCCTTTTTTGACTAGTGTTATACAACTTACTATTAAATTGACAGTCACAGTTGCACAGTTGTTGCTAACTTCACTGCCAACATGTAAAGTATGTGAGTGCTGCCTTAATACACTTGTTTAATATGCTATAAATGTGAAGATATATACAGATGCTTAAAGTATAAGGAATGATTAACAGTACTTGTCAATTCAGCTACACATGGTTATGCTAAAAATATGCTTTAAAAGGAATAACAGTAGTTAGGAGAATTAATATACTACTTTGAATAACCAAGATTATTACTGTTGTGTACCACTCATACATTCAGGTGCCTTTGACAGTAAACCTTTACCTCCTCAAATGCCTAAATGAAATCCCAAATTTGTTTTTAAAAAGTTCATGAAAGAAAATAACAGAAATCATAAAACCCAACTGCCATTCCTATCTTCATCTGCCTTTCTGTAATCACTCTCCTGGGTAAAATAAAACACCAGAAAAGGACTTGATTTTAAAATATATCTTGTGTTGGGAGACATTTAAATGACTTCACATGGCCTTAGGGATTGACTTCTGTGTCTAGAAGGTAGATAAGATGCTTTGCAGTCTAGTGAAGACTTAACAAAACGGAGAGGATCATGTAACTGCTCAGTATTCCACATGTCCTTGTCCATCAAACTCACTTCTGCAAGCATCATCATGCTGCACAATGATTTTTTTTCAAAATGAGGATCTGCTTTTAATATCAGTGGTTGAGCCTGTATTTTAAAGACACCTCTCCGCAGCAAACTCAACAGTTTTTGACGTTTAAACTCAGCATCCACATGACTGCAAAGACTCTCAAATGCTATTTTAACATGGAATATGAGACAAATCAAAAAAGGCACATTAACTTTAGCATTTTCTTTAACAGTCCCCATGTCTTTGGGAAGAAAAGAAAGTGCATTAAAAACATTCAAATCTACTACAAAGTTATAACTTATTACTTCCAGTTCAGAAATTGGTGTTTTCTACAATTTCATGTTTGTTATTTTGTGCATTAGTTAAAAAAAAAGAAAGCCAATGAAAGACATAAGAAAAACCTAAAAAAGAAAAAATCCAGGCTGGCGAACCAGCAGCAAAGCGCCCCAAGCTCCCAAGCCCCTTCCAGCTGCCCAGCAGTGGCTCCCAGGGCAGGACTTACGTGCGTGGCGCGCTCTGTGCTTGTGAGGTCTGCTGTGATCCCTTTCTGAGCGTGGATCTTCTCCCTGCTCTGCGCCTTCTGACGAGACTGCAAAGGATACCAGAGAAGGAGGTGCTTCTGACTGCCCTCCTTCCACTGGAGAATCCACACACCCCTTTGCTGCCTGAAGCCTGCACCCTTCCGTCTTCTGCCTGTCAGAGCAGTCGAAGATCACCTCCACGCGGGGCAGCCCCGTGTCTGCCGCTTCATTTCCCTGGATCACTCTCAGCCCCTGGCCACTGGAGATCCGGATTGTCTTGCTGGACCTCAGAGGAGGGTCCTCTTTCTCACTCGTGGGGGCAGAGTTTATGTGCACAGTCCCGTCGTGCTGTAAATTGGGCTCTGGGTCAGGAGACTTAGATTTCTCTGCTCCCGGGAGAGCCGCGACAGCGGCACTCGTGCCCTTGCGTCTCTCTTGTGCCAGGGACAGTTGCAGCTCAACCACAGTGCCTGGCCGCCCCGCTTCTGCCTTCTCACTTAAGATAATCTCCTCCGGTGAGCGTCCACTTTCAGAGTCAGACGTGTGAGGGGCCAGGCCTGTTTCTTCTTTTATGCTCCCAGAAAAACCAGCACCACTCGCTTGCTCCTCAGCTAGGGGGGCTCCGCTCTTGACAGGGACAATGTAGAACTCTCTGTACTGGCTCTTTGTGGCTGGTCGAATCTGTAGGGTGGTGCTTTCCACGTACCCTTCATGGGTGACTGTCTCCTGGTTTTTGTTTTCAGTTTCAGAGATCGAAGTTTCACTTATTCCACTGGATGGTCTGCATACAGGAAAATTAGTCCAGACAGTTAAATCAGAGAGTATTACACCTGCCAAAGAACTTCCTGACACTTGTATGATGTCTAATACACAATACAGTAAAAATATTTCCTCCTAAATGTCAACTGCAACATATTTGAAAACAGAACTTGGCAACATGTTTATATTATTATTTAAAGATCTTCCAAATAAACTTGTCTGTAAAGCAAAGCAAAAATGCTTAACAAAAGTTTTTAAAACCAAAATCCATCCTAAATTCACTTTTTTTTTCTTTTTTTTTTTTTTAAAGCATAGGTTATAGCTATACAGGTGCGCTTCACCTATAATTATTGGGGTGTTTTCAAATAATCATGCTTGTAATAATATGACAAAGCATTGTAATGTCTCATTGACTGAGTTAGGTCTGTACATTATAAAGTTTTATAAACATATTCAGCAGCTTCAGAGCAATATTAGTATACAGATAACTCAAGTAATCCTTTTAGAGGCTGTGCTTTCTTGAAAGGAATGAAATAGAAGCTGTTTTTTAAGCTCCAATGAGCATGTGTTTTGTAATAAGTGGACCCCAGCCCAGTACTCTTGTGCAAAGAGAAATCCTTTCCATGCTGCAATGAATCATTGAGTCATGGAGTATTTATAATCTGAAATGTCTCCCCTTCTCTATTTGAACTTGTCACTGGAGCATTTTCCTTATAAGATCTCTGAAGTCAAACTGTTCCTTAATCGCTCAGATAAGGAGCCCTCAGCTGTTCACCACAGTCTTTTTATTTTGACCCTAAATGTTCCCAGCTGGTTTTGCAAATTTGTGCTTGCAAGAAGCAAAGTCAGTTAAGGGTTAAATGACTTCTTGCATGAAACTCTAATTTGAACTCTAACTGCTTTTAGAAGAGAAGCATCATTCACAGAACAGCTGTAGGAGATACTTTCATTTCTTACATTTGTAAATTTTTTAAAGAAGCAGTGGCATCTATCTTAGTCCCATTCTTTTTCCCTCAAAAGTACCCTAAGTAATGCAGGATCATTTATTGAAGGGAGTGAGCCCATACTTCTATTCTATTCAAAGGAATTCACCTTAGAATTTATGTAGTAGTAAAATTTAGACCAATATTCAAAATAGTTACTCTTGACTTTGCTTTTCACTGAATTTAGCAAAACAAAAATAAACCAAGCAGAAGCTAACAAATGAAATGCAGCTTTCTCTGTGCAAATAATCAGTAGAACTTCCTGGTAATGGCAAAAAAAAACCCCAAAAACATTATAGTATAGTATTTTTAAAACATGATGAAAGCAAATTAAATATTTCTTATATAGGAAGTGATGAATAAACTCTATGCAACTGAAATTTAAGCATTTCAAAAGGGCAGAGTTAATTTCGGAAGGTCTTGAGATAGAAGTAGATTAAATCACTTTGAATTATATTAGCAATAAATTATGAAGCTGAGAAGAGAGTAGTGTGAATTCATTCCAGCTTTACAGACTGCAATACAGGCAAATGGATCAGATAAACATTAACATTTATTGGTAGCCAAAATGGATACATATACATGAATAAAAATCATAAAAGACTTAGAGGTTAAATAAAGCTTTATACCTTAAAATGCTCATTTCCATTCAGTGCACATAGGTACTTAATTCCAAATTTTATGTGTCATGATTATATGTGTGTGTGTGTATATATATATATATAAAACATTTAAATAAAATTTACAATAATAGAGACAATGTTGATAGTCTGACCCAGCTATCTCTGGGTAATAGCCCAGGAAAAGTAAATCACTTGTCCTCTAGAGACAGATGACAGTTACATGAGCAAGAGAAATATTTGATTCCAGGAAACAATGTTCAGATATGCAGATTTGTAGGAATGGTGGTGATGATGATGATAATTACTTTGGGGATGATTTTAATTTGAGATTTCATTTTAAATTTCTGCAATTATTTATTTATTCTATAAAAATAAAAATACTTAAGATAAAATAATAATAATCAAGATTCCAGTCATTAAAAGTAGCAGAGAAGTAGTCCATTTACTTTTAAAAGTAAATCTGTACCTAAGACTCAGCTTTAAACCACCGAGGACTTTCCCAATGACAGTCATCAAAACAAGAACTAGTAGGGGATGTTCCACTCTACAAGTGTGTTCTGAAGAGACTGGCCTCATTAAATCAGCAAAGACACTAAAGGGGAATAAATTAGAAAAGGTTTTTCTCCTATTTTGGATGTGATTAAACCTTTACAAAGACAGAACTTCAAATACCTCAGAGATTTAAATGTAATAATGGCCAACACTGTGACTATACTTGGCAAGGTTTCTATGAGATCCCTTGAAAAAGCAAATGGCAGCTTTATAAACAAGTAGAATCTCAGTGGCTTACACACTGGACTTGAGGGTAAACGTTGAGATGGGAGATTGTGAGAGAATTGTGAGATTTCTTTATTGTCACAAAACTGTGGCCAAAGTACGTTCGTGTTTGTATAGAAATGGAATCATATCGAATGATTTCCAGAGGGTTAACACTGTATGTGGCTTCCTAGAAGACTCAGTGATAAAGAAAGTGAAAGGAAGGGAAAGTGTTAGTCTCTCTGTGTGTCAACTCTTTGTGACCCTATGGACTGTAGCCCGCCAGGCTCCTCTGTCCTTGGGATTTCCCAGGTAAGAATCCTAGAGTAGGCTGACATTCCCTTCTCCAGGGGATCTTTCTGACCCAGGGATAGAACCCAGATCTCCTGCATTGCAGGTGAATTATTTACCATCTGAGCCACCAGGGAAGCCCCTCAGTGGTAAAGAAGCCGCCTGCAAGGTGGGAGACATGAGTTTTATCCCTGGCATGGTAGAGTGACAGACAGACAGGAGCTCTGACTGTCTACATCGAGGAGCAAAGCCATCGCCATACCGTGGCCCAGCCGGTCCAGCAGGGACAGCATTCCCCTGCCCTCTCATTTCCCTTGCTGTTATCTCTTGTTGGAGCTTCCTGTTGGCCAAAGCCAAGCTTCCTAAGGAAGTAGTCTAAAATACCTAAGATTTTCAACAAAGTTCTTGAAACAAACTTTTCAAGTTAATTCTCCATTAACCAGAAAATTCAGCTGATTAGAATTACCATTTTCCAAACACTATGGTTTTTCTGTTTATACTAACATACAGAGCACCCTCATTTCCCCATAGAGAACAGTTTATATGACAGTAGGAGCTGTAATTGTTGCCATGTAGCTTCAAGAGAAAATAAATATTACAACAAATCTTTTTACCTTTTGACGAGCATTTGGAGAGAGTCTGTTATGCTCTCCATGAGCTTGATGACTTCTGGGTAGGTGAGGTCTGCACAAGGGTTGCCATTGATAGAAACCACTTCATCTCCTTCACAGAGCCCAGACCCGGAGGCTTTGCTCTGGCTTCTGATCTGAGTGGAATAAAAAAGGACACAATAATTAGAATTATATAACTTGTATAAAAACACATGCTACTGTCTTGGAGAAATTTTTACTTGGGCGTAGTAAATAGATCTGCAAACTAAAATCAGCCCTGAGTTTTAATTCACCTGTTAACCTATAAGATAATCTTAAACACTTCTCATCCCTGTTACAATTTATTACATACCATACTGTCAAACATTCAATTCATAGCTTTCTAGGTAAACAGACAAAGAAAGTAAATCTATGGTGAAGGAACGAGAATAATGAAATAAAGAATAGTGAAGAATGGCGAAGACAGATGTTTAACTTAGTTACACATTAAAAACAAATATTTCATACTGTGAAGCTTGATCTAATCAGAACATGGCTTCTCTCATTAAAATAAATTTTAAGAGCCTTCTCATTGACAGTGTGGGTGGAACACCAACTGTAAGAAGGAGATGTATGGCAGGGCAGTGAGTTTAAGGAGAGAGCTATATAGCTCCATAAACTGAGGAAAGCCCTGGCAGTAAAATGGGGGAAATTAGGCAGCAGGATGTTAAGAATCATGCCAAAGGGAAAAATCCTTCATTGACATCAGTTATTCAAGACTTGATAATAAGCAAACTTTAGCAAAAAAGGAAGAAAAAAAAAGATTATTTTGCAAAAAATAAAAACAGCCCTGCTTAAGGACTGCATCATATTCTAGCACAGATTCCGTGGAACAAGAACTGACTAAAAACCTAGAAGAGAACTTTCAGATGCTGGGGGAAGAGAAATTCCGAGGAGGAGAATAGCAGCAGAGAGCTCCCACCAGTCCTGAGTGAGGAACAGCATTCAGTTCTCCCCGAAGGTTAACATTCTGTGTAATTATGATTACGGTAAATGTCGCGCTAGTCACTCTCCCTCAGCCCATTCTCTACCCTCTCTGGCTCTGCTTTCTGGCCTCTAGAGACTGCAGTGGCCAAGTTCCCTTGCATGCTGACTCCTGGTGGGCTTTGGTCAACAGGAAGCTCCAACAAGAGAGAAAGAGCAAGGGAAAGGCAGGGAAATGCTGTCCTTGCTGGACCTGCTGGGCACGGTTTGGCAATGGCTTTGCTCCTCGATGTAGACAGTCAGAGCTCCTGTCTGTCTGTCACCCTACCATGGCTTAACTCTTGTTGTGTTCCAGTAACACACACCACCTCCTTGCATCTTCCGACCTAAGGGTATAGCTTCCTGCTCTTGACCTCTGGGTGCTTCATTTTCATTCGTTGGTTTCCACAAGCCTGTAATATATTATCTTTAATTACTCCTTTGAATATGCCACCTATTTTCTGCTGGGACTCTAAATGATACTAATATGTTTAGTTTTCATTTTACAATGTGAATTTAATGGTTTTTAATGAATCATGTATCATGATCACACATTCTCAAAGTTAGGAGTACTTTAAGATCATCTTCTACTTTCTACCAAAGGGATCCCTGTTTGACTATTATACTCAAGATTATGAGTCCAAAGAGCTCAGAACCAGGTGAGCAGCACTTCTTAGAGTGTTTTCATAGCCAGGCTCACTTCCGATTGGGCAGGAAATATATTTCAATTTATCTCTAACAGTTGCCCACTAATTCTTGCTAAGGTCTTAAATGATAATCAATTTGCTGACTGATACAGCTTTAAAGTTTATATCTCCATGTGCATTTACATTTTACATGATACTCCTGGAGGCAGATGCATATCTTTAAGTGCCAGAACAATGATGTTAATGAAATTTGAAGTGTTTCAGTTAGTTTTGTTCTGGGCGGGTCTATTCTTTTATTGTCATAAATTATAAGAAGGCCTTTCCCTTTTCTGAAAAAAATCAATCTCATTCCTTCTTTTTTGAAAGCACACAACAATTTATTGCAAAAATTAAATGAATTCAATATTTCCAAGGCTTTAAAGATGCAGCCAAAACAAAGAGAAAAAGAATAGTTACCCAGTTTTGAAACATGTCTGTTTATTGACTGCCAGTTATATTTATTTTGTTGTCTTGTGTGAAATTATTATAATGGAGAATCATGAAAGAGTTGTTAATAAGTCAAGGACAAAATAATACTCAACAATGAACATATAAGTTAGGGATATTTCATTCATTTAAATTTAATTTTTTAAAGACAATAAAATAGATTAAAAATAGATAACAAAAAAGATAATAAAACATATTTTTGAAGCATAAAATAATTCATTCAGTGGAGTCAGATGTACTAGTATATGAACAGAAAATTCATCCTTTTGAAGACCAAAGAGGTTTTATGTTGATAAAACAGATGTGTCATTATATTCTGTATCCCCTTCCCCTAGGTCAGTCTTGAAGCTGATGTTCCATTTATCAACAATAAGTTATAAGAGTTTTAAGCAGCTTCATGGATTTGCAGAGTAAGATGAAAAATTGGTGCTTGGAAGATAAACAAATCCTCAACTTAACAGAGCTGTCTATCATCCAAACATGTGTTGCTTGATGGGAAAAGTGCAATTCATCATTGTGCTTGTCAAGTGGAGCTTTTAGTGGAATCCAAATCAGCAAAAGCACTATGGTAGGAGCCATTAGCATTCCTTCAGAGTGTACATTCTGAGGTCAACATTTGGAATCAACTGCTATGATTGTGCTTAGTCGACCTTTTACAATTGTCTGAACAGCAGGAAATATTTTTCCCTCATGAACCATGTTAAATATGGTGATATTTTCCTTGCCACAAGGGCTTTTTTAAAGGACTACTCTTTCTCTATTTTTGATAGGACTAAACTAAACAAAGTTTATCTGCCAGAGTCATTTGTGCCCAGACATATCCCTTGCAATCACCAGCTTAACCAATATGATTCTGTTCATAGGTGTATTATGAAGAATAAACATTTATTAGTGTATAAAATATCTTCACCTTCTGTATACAATTATGCATTTTCCTAATTTGTATAATTGTGCATTATTATGAATCTGAGAAAAGATTTATCCCCTGAAAATATTCTTACTTGTTAAAATGAAATACTTTGTCAGTAAAAAGAGTAAGTTTGGACATAAAAACCGTTAACATTTACAATGCTGAATCTCTATGAATGGACTTATCAACCAGTCCTCTCCTCAGGCCATTAGGCCTAGATTCATAAAATATGTGTCCTAGTGGAAGAGAACACCAGCTCTGATGAAAGAAGGCGTAGGTTTCAAACGTGTGGCCCCAGTGCTTACTAACCCTCTGAACTTAGTCAGATGAGTTGCATTACCTTCTTAAGCTCTAGTCTTCCAAAATGTAAAATAAAACTAATAAATTTGATCTCTTTTGAGGGTTAATAAGGATTAGAAATAATATATGTTAAGTTCCATGATGTACATACATCTCACAGAGGTGCTCAAGAAGGGATTACTGAATAAGAATGCATTGACTTTCTATACACACAACACACACACACACACACAGAAAGAACATGCCAATAGAATTTGTCTATAAGATGTTTGAAAATATCTAGATTTATTTTCAGTTTTTATACATATACTTGGTATTAGCTCATCATAATCTAAGATAAATAATTTTCATCTGTCTTTTCCTCTGTAAGTACATATTTCATAACTGAATTGTGGATGAACACCAACCTGTTTATTGTCTTCCAGCAGAAGTAATAATATAGATATGTAAATATTAGTGCCTTTTTAAAATTGAGCACTTACTACACTAAGCCCTTTACTTCCTTAAATCATTGATCTCCAGAAAACTTTGATGAGAAGTATAAATGTACTTCTACTTGATATGTTCAGATGGCCTGTCATTACCCTCATTTTTATGGAGAGGAAACCAGAGACTTAGAAAAGGGAGGTACTTTGCCTAAAATTATGCAGCTAGGACCAGAAATTGAACACGGGAATTCTGACTTCAGAGCTTGTGTTTCTAATCACAGGGATTCCCTGGTAGCTCACTTGGTAAAGAATCTGCCTGCAGTGCAGGAGACCCGGGTTTCAACCCTGGTCAGGAAGATCCCCTGGAGAAGGAAATGCAGCCCACTCCAGTATCCCTGCCTGGAAAATCCTAGGGAAAGAAGAGCCTGGCGGGCTTTTGTCCATGGGGTCGCAAGAGTTGGTCACGACTTAGCAACTAAACTACCACATAAATTGCCTTCCTCATCAATAGTCTAAGTCTAACTTCTATACCATGAACCCTAGAATGAAGAGAGAGAGAGGAGGGTAAAAACAATTAACATACAGTGCATACAGTCAGGGAGGAAACGGAAAAAACTAGAGAAAGAGAAAAACTTGCCTGGTCAGTCTATAAACCAGTGTTGAGAAAGACAGATCCTGTTTATGTTGTTTTCCTTTTTCCTCTTTGATTATTTTAAGGGCTTTATATATATTAATCTTTAAAGATTTTTCAATCTTTAATTTTTAAATAGTTGATATTATGACTATTTGTAAAATAATATGTTACAGATTCAAAATTGAGTAAAACTGTCTTTTACAAACTGATTTGGTACAACATACTTATGTGAGCATGTGATATAATTCCCTTTCTTTGAAAACATTCCCTTAGAGACCTCATTCCACACCTAATACATTAATCAGATGAGTGAGCTTCTGTCCATAAACACTATTTTCCCCTTCAGTGTCTCTCAATTTAATCAGATACATAACTAAGAGAAATACTGGTAATGTAAATATTTTAAAAATATTACAACCTCTTGACCCATGTCAGGTAAGATTTATTTTATTGACACCAAGTGAAAATGTAAAGTTAAGGCTTCTATGAGAAATTTAACATTATTTCACTTTGTAAATAAAATCTGAGAAGAATATCAGTTTTGCTTATTTACTTTTATGATAAATAATTCCCTGGTAAAATTTTAAGAAGCTCCTTTTCTATTAACTTACTATTGCTTGATTTCCACATCTTCTACAGCTGACTAGAAAGCAAATACAAGATTTGAGTTCTCCTAGAACCTTGGACTTAAACTATTCTGTATATTGCATGTGACATATCAGTTGTGTCAGATTCGTGTTAGCAAAACTAAATCTTTACTCATGGGCTGTGTTTTCACATACAGTTCATTGACAAGTCCACTTGAAAGATGTCAGAGTAAGTGGTAGAACCAAGACAATCTCCTCCTTAAATTCCACTACTATATGTATTAAAATACATGAAAAGGAAAGAGAAAATTAGTGTAAATAAGCCTATCCCATGCAAGGCTATTCTTAATCCATAAAAGTCTTGGGTCCTAAGGATAACCAAGACAGGATGAGAGACATGATCTCAGACAAGTAAAAACATTTGGAGGGAATTTGGAAAGTAGTCTATGATCTAGTAGCTCCTTCTGAAGCCCCAGCCCTTCTTCAATTTTCCACTTCAGGCTTTTGGCAAAACTTACCTCATACTTCTGAGACAAAATTTAATAAGCATTCCCTCACCCCAAGTGGCTCTTAAACTGAAGACTTAGGTAACCCCGTATTCATCAGCTGTCCAGAAAAATGGTCAGAATGGTCAGTGGAAGGTGTAGCAATGATGTATAAAGGTTTTAGAAATAAGTAAATAATCCTACTTTTAATGGGTTTCCTACCCAGATTCCAAAATCCAACCTCAGCCCCTGCTGGGGGGTTTTTCAGTACCAAAAGCGAGTACACAAGTTGTTGGGAAGTCATGTTTACGGTGGCACAATATTTTCGGAAATCAATAGGAACATAACAGACGGAGAAGGCAATGGCACCCCACTCCAGTACTCTTGCCTGGAAAATCCCATGGACGGAGGAGCCTGGTAGGCTGCAGTCCATGGGGTCGCTGACAGTCGGACACGACTGAGCGACTTCACTTTCACTTTTCACTTTCATGCATTGGAGAAGGAAATGGCAACCCACTCCAGTGTTCTTGCCTGGAGAATCCCAGGGATGGGGGAACCTGGTGGGCTGCCGTCTATGGGGTCACACAGAGTCGGACATGACTGAAGTGACTTAGCAGCAGCAGCAGCAGCGGGATGACAAGGCAAAAGAAAACAATAAGGACCAGCACACCATGCAATAAAAATAATAATAACCCAAGAAAAATATTAATAGTAGGAAGTAAAAAATCTTGGAGTTTAGTGCAGAAATTCAAACAGTGAAATGGAAAAAAAGGTTGAGGAAATATCTAGACTGGGATAAATAAATAGAAATAGAACTAGTAACTGCGTAAATCAAAAGTCAGTAGAAAAGACTGGCAAACAGTTAAAGGGATTGCTTGACTTTTGTCTCAAGCCCCTTGGAAAGTGTCTTGCATGCAGCAGAGGCAAAGGAGATAAAAAAATATTTCCCAGACTTTCCTCCAGCTTAGCTTCAAGGTGTGATTTAATTTCAACAAGAAGGTGTACCTATAAGAAACTTGCACCTGAAACTGAATTAAGCAAAGAGAGGAATTAGACTGTGAGGCATCCATCTTGCTGCTGCAGATCTGGTAGAAATGATTGGTACTCTGGATACAGCAGTTCTACTGGCAGCTTCTTAATCCCAGATCACAGCTAAGGTATGTAACCCTAGACCCAGTGCTGGGCCAGCCCAATAGCTTCTTGACTCCTTAATTTCCTGATTGTGGCAAATGTTGCCAATCCCTTGGATAGCCAGTTCTGCGGTGCTTGTCTGAAGCCTTTTCTGGAGGCCCTGTCTTTCCAGAGCTTTCAACAATTCTATAAGCACTTACATTCCTTTTCTCCCTAAAATAACTAGAGAGGGGTCTATTTCCTGCAAATGAACTGTGAGCTGATACAGAAAGATACAATTAAGGGCTAACATAGAAGGTAAAAAAAAGACAAGAGGTAAAAGGGCAACAGTTTCTCAGATACAGAAAAGGAAAAAAAGATGGACACAAATGCTGGTATTTCAAGACAGACAGGAAAGACAGTGCAGGAACTTACGCTAGATAAATTGTATGGGGTCACCATCTGCCAAGAATAAAGGAGGAAAAACAGAGGGAGATTAAAACTTGAGGACAAGGAAGTTTCAGAAAAGCCACTGTAGAATATTTACTAGGAACTTAATATTAGTCTGTGAAGAACTTAGAAGGAATAAAGTGAAATGATTATCAGTATCTACTGTTGTCCAGACAAATGTTCTAAAAGAAGAATAGATAATTCATAAAATTAAGCAAGGCTTTTCTCCATTAAAGCATTGATAAATATGTGAAGAACTTAATAAATTAAATTACACGAATTGTCTAGTGAAAAGAATTCTTCAACTATATATACAAGTCAGGTCATGGGTGCAAAATATAAGCAGACACTAGGAATCCACACTCTAATCTGTTCTCAAACTGATGAAGATTAGGAACTTTTTTGTTCTGCCCGGTAAATATATGTCCAGCTACTTGGCAAAAAGTTTTCCTTTTGGATGACTGTCTTTATCCTTAGGGACCAAGTCACCATAAAAGTAAAAAGTATTCCTGGTAGCAACTTTGGAAAAATTCCTGAAGCAAATAACTCTCTTTGACAGGAATGAGGGCCTTAATCCATGGGGGCTGCATACTTAAGAATCTGCATACCAATGTGATTCCACAGGCAGAAACGATGCCACAGTGTAAGTTCTATGAGCTGCTATAAAGCAGCCACCATGATGCTAGAAAACCAACAAGTACAAATATGGAATGGTATTCTCTGCTCTTCTTTCCTTCCACAGAATGTAAACAGCCCAGCTCGTTCAGAAAAGCCCTGATGGGCCAGAGCCTTATGCAGGGCATGTCCCTGTCTACGCATTTGTTGGATTAAATTCTGAAAGATTGCACAAAGGCTTTGAACTGTATGCACATTCTTTTTATAAATATTTACACAGAATTAAAAAAAACTTTTTTTTCAAGACCTCATTTTTAAAAAGCACATGTAAAACCTAAAAGATTAGATAAATAAGTAGCATAATTAGGAAGACTCAGAAAAGAATAAAGCTAGAACTCACTATTTGGGTTTCTCAAGTCTCTGTTTATATTTATTAACTGTACACCCAACTATTAACTAAATGTTTATTATGCTGCAATACCTCATCTATTAAGAATTTAGCTATCTAAAAACTCTGTAAGTATACGCAACAGTATTTTGAGTGGTTAAAATACAGTAAAAAATACAGTTACCTAAAACTTCTGTACATCACTCTAAGTATCTGGGATCTTTTTTCAGTCTATTTGCTCAATTTTATACAATTCTAATAAGCTTTTTTGTTTGGTTTACAGAAAATTAGAAATGGAGAGGCAAGCATGAACTTTGTTAAAGTTGTTACAGTTAACACAACACCAAAGCAAGAAAGTAAAAGCCAACAGTTAAAAACACATGAAAATCTTAAAAAAAAAAAAATACTCAGAATACATTTAATTAAAGTATAAAAAACTTCCACATGCTCAATGAGACTTAGTACCTCTACTGTATTTGAATAAAATAATAGGAATTAATAATAATGATCACAAGTCATTTAAAATATTTAAATCATTGTGGTAGGTTGATTAGATGTAGAAAAACATATGACATCTTTTAGAAAGAATATTATTCCAAACAAATAAAACAGAAGTTTTTCTATTTAAAGGTAGAACTAGGCCGAAGGCATTGCTACATTAATAGAGAACTGGATTAGAATTCATAATCTGAGTTCCTAAATACTTTGCCTGTGTTGCTGTTTTTACTGAAATTATTTAATTTCAGATGTGAATATGTCTCATGTACCCTGAAAAATGTATCTGTTTTTCCATAGCTGTAGATATGCTGATACAGGGGGCCCAGGAATGTTAATCAAGGACTATGCCTTTCATAGAAGGGCCAATTGGAATGATATCCCCCAAAATTTTAGTTAACTGGAAGTTCATGTAGTCAATCATTAGTATATAAAAGTGTGTGCCCTAAGGCAGCAGCTTTCAACCATTTTAGTCTAAAGACTTATTTACACTCTCAAAAATAATTGAGGACCTAAAAAAATATTTTGTCCTTGTGAGTTCTATCTATTGGTATTTACCATGTTAGAAATAAAAAGATCTATAATTGATTTATTAATTTTAAAATTCAGTAATTTTAGAGAGCCAAAAAGTTCATTTTTATGGGAAACCCAAATGAACTTTTTGTCAATAACACAAATATTTTATGAAAAATAACCATGTTTTCTGACAATAAGATAATTTGATGAACAAAGTGATATGCTTTTTGCATTTCTGTTAAATTTCTTTAATGTCCGAGCTTAACACAAGACAGCTGGATTCTCTTATGTGCTTTTGCATTCATGCTGTTGTGTTACACTGTGTTGACTGAAGTGTATGAAGATTTAGCTTCACACAGATACACAGTTAGAAAGGGACAGGGTATTTTAATAGCCCTTCAGATAGCTTTGGATACTCCATGACACTACATCAAACTCAGTAAGTGACAATTTCTCAAGTTGCAATGTAGAATCTGAAATCATAGCCATGAATTTTTCATGCTTCATTATATTAAAATCCCCCAGTCTCTTTTGCACTTTGGATAGATCTTTGACCTATGCATGACTCTGTTACATTATACACTAGTCATTTAGAAAATATTGGTTCAATGAATTATGCAGATATTCTAAATGTTGATACATTTAATCATGTGCATGTGTGTGTCAGTGGCTCAGTCATGTCCACCTGTTTACAACTCCATGTAGTGTACGATATACAAAATCACACTCCGTAATATCATCAATGACCTCATCAGAGAAATGTTAAGTACTGTTGTTGTTGTTTAGTCACTAAATCATGTCCCACTCTTTTTGGTATCTTTAAGTATTGGGAAGTTGTCAGATTCATGGTGGCAGGTGCAACTTTCTGATTTTCCCTTGAAAATGTACAAATACTGTCAGTCGTTTTTCTTGAAGTGACAAGCTCACTTTGCTCATTTTCTAGAAGAAGTCTGCTGAATACCCAAGTCTAAATAATTGTAGTTTGTCAGTCAGTCTTTAAAGTAAAAGTGATGTTCTATGAAAAAAAAAATCACTGATTGAGCTTGCAGTTCAAAAAATTGTGCAAGTGCTTCCTCAAAACATTCAAAATGCCATACATGTGTTTTCATTTTGTCACACAAAATATTAAAAGATATGTGCTATAAATTTAATAAAATGCAAACTTGTTACTGCTTTGTCAAGGACATTCTTATGTGAAACCACTATCTTGTTTCTTAAGTGAAACAGTGACAGTGATGAACACAAGGACTCCTAGTACTGCCTCAAATGCTAAGGTATCATCCACTTTTGCTTTTACACCATCAGTGCAAATGTCAACACAGTAAAAAAAAAAAAAATNTCTTTCTTCTAGAAAAGAATAGTATGACATAATAGCAAAAGATGCCAAGTGTTGGAAGTTTTGATTTGAATTCCATCTCTTCCCCTTACTAGCTGTTGCCCTTGGGCTGTTTATTTACCTTCTTTTTTCTTCATCTGAAGAATAAAGACTATAATAGTACCTGCTTCATAAGGCTATTGTGAGGATTAAAGAGTTAATGCATTTAAAGTGTCTATCACACAGTTGATTCAGTAAGTTAACTTTTATCATAAGCACTAGCTCATCATGCATCACCTTTGTACAAGCTGCCAAGAACTTAGCTGGAATCACTATTCTCAAAGACCCATTTCCTTAGAAATAGACTGGGGAAATAACCAACAGGTTTCTAATTTAAGGTAGTCAATGTGCACCCAACATACGATAATGAGACAAGACGATCCTGGAGTCTTTCTCAGCTTCTAAATTAAATTAATACAGCTTTCCTTTAATTTCCTATGCTGACCATTCTTGGTTTCACATCACCATTGTTGTGCTCTTCAGCAGGATAGAAGGAGTAGTTATCTTTTGAAAGTGGGAGGAGATACTCAAAAAGATCTCCAAAACCAGATCAAGGATTACAGAAACCAAGACTGCACCCATTTCTCAGGAAAAAGCAGATCCACTTTAGCCAAAATGTGAAAACTAGAAAGACTAAAATGGTTGAAATACCAGAGAATGTATTAATATAATCATTGATATTAATAAACTGAAGGACCATGTATAGGGGAAAAAAACTCTGGGTGAGTCATTATTCTTTGGTAAATGTGGATAAAAATAGTTAATTTCAGAGTTAATTGTGCAAGAGCAAGTAAGCTGCATCACTCCATATTCCTATCCTCAATTTAGAGAAGCCATATGGAGGTTTGTTATTTAAATAAAAATGGTATTTAAAAATAACATTTCAGATATTAGTAGACTTCTATTAAAGTATCTTCAGTACAAAGTACATATTTAACATTTCGTGCTATGAAGTGGACTGTTTTCACAAGTATCTATTTCCTCTGTTTTTAGAGATTTAAAATCTCTATTCAAATATGATCATATTAAACAAAAATATTACCATATTCCTCAGAACCTTGCAATTATAATAACAAGGATCTCCTAGAGTTTTCAACATAGACGGGGTCCAAGATGGGTCTGCTCTGTGCCACATTCTAAAGATGGCAGAACATACATTATAGCAAGCTCTCGCGGCTTTTGGTCCATTTATTGGAATATAGAGTAAAGGAAGAAAATAATTTTTCCACACCGGTGTCCTTTGAAATGAGAACTGTTGCATCATAAAGCTTTTCTTAGTATGTGAAATGTTTAAGAAAGTAAAATGTTCTCATACCTTCTACATTGAAACAGCAATTGAAATAAAAGGATTTCTGTCTTATTGGGGCATTTCAGAGTTTCCAGCCTTTCATTCATTTTANGTGTCCTTTGAAATGAGAACTGTTGCATCATAAAGCTTTTCTTAGTATGTGAAATGTTTAAGAAAGTAAAATGTTCTCATACCTTCTACATTGAAACAGCAATTGAAATAAAAGGATTTCTGTCTTATTGGGGCATTTCAGAGTTTCCAGCCTTTCATTCATTTTAAATTTAACCTTCATGCCAAGAGATTTCAGACTCCATTGGAAGAGAGAGAATGAGCCCATCACTGGTTCTGGGTAATCTGGATAATCTTGGACAAGGTTTAAAGTATTCCATTGGGTCTGGACTGGAATATAGTATTTTGCAACCAATATTTTGTTTAAAACTCACATTTTTAAAATTAATTGTATAAATTCTTTTCTTATATTTTGAAAAAAAAAACCATAATATAGCGTAAGTGCCCACTAGACACAAACTGAAGTTCCCATCGTGACATAGTGCTGCCTGCATTTTCCTCAGAAAATGAAGACATTAAAGCTGCACAATGATACTTGTAAATTACCCAGAGAAAATTAATAAGATCTATGTTTCAAGTAGCTAAAATTTCAAAATAAAGACTCACTTTCACCTGAACTAGTAGAGCTAATTAGAGCCTAAAATAGGTTTGGCTTCAATTATCTAGATAATCTACTTGTGTGTTTACTTAGTTTGAAATTAGACGCTTAAAAATTAATCAAGTTTCAATGACTTTGAAAACCAACTTGCAGAAGTGTTAGACTTTAAAATGCCCTCTTTGGATGACCTATGTGTAAATAGACTTAATAAACATGGTCTTATTTACTTTAGATTTGCACTTCAAAACTTAACAATATTAATAAGTTCAAAAGCAGCTTCCTAGCCTATCACGAATTCACATTCTTAACAAATTACACACATACACNCTTGGGCTCCAAAATCACTGCAGATGGTGACTGCAGCCATGAAATTAAAAGACACTTGCTCCTTGGAAAGAAAGCTATGACAAACCTAGGCTGCATATTAAAAAGCAAACACATCCCTTCGCCAACTAAAGTCCATGTAGTCAAAGCTATGGTTTTTCCAGTAGTCATTTTTGAATATGACAGTTGGACCATAAAGAAGGCTGAGCACCAAAGAATTGATGCTTTTTGAATTGGTGCTGGAGAAGACTCTTGAGAATCTCTTGGACTGCAAGGAGATCAGACCAGTCCATCCTAAAGGAGATCAGCCCTGAATATTCATTGGAAACACTGTTGCTGAAGCTCCAACACTTTGGCCACCTGATTCAAAGAGCCGACTCATTGGGAAAGACCCTGTGCTGGGAAAGACTGACAGCAAAAGGAGAAAGGGTTGGCAGAGGATGAGATGGTTATATAACATCAGTGAGTCAATGGACATGAATCTGAGCACACTTCAGGAGACAGTGAAGGACAGGGGAGCCTGGCATGCTACAGTTCATGGAGTCTCAAAGAGTCAGACATGACTTGTCGACTGAGCAACAACCACAACATCTAAAGGGACCAGGATACATGATATGCATCCTTAGCCTCTTGGGTGTCTGAGTTTGAGAAAAGGAAATTCCATCAAACACAGTGCAGAGACAAACCAGAGTAAGGTCCAGCCTAGGGAAGAAAGGCTGACAGGAGCCAGGAAGGGACACATTTTCAGAGGATGTGTTAAGAGCTCATGCTACAGCCATAAATTCAAATAAAAGATCACTCTGGTGATCTGGAGAAATGCAGAAACAAGCAGTTTCAACCCAGATTGTCTGAGAGAAGAGAATTGGGCTGGAGTGTCAAGGGTTTTTGAAAATAACTTTTCAGTTTCCACACTACTGGCTAGTCGAAGTTCATTGAGAGCTGTAACTGCAGTTCAAAGATCTTTGATTCTTTTATAGGCCAATGTATGTCTTACACATATAGGCATGCAATAAATATGTGCTAAATATATGTCAATATGGCTTCCCTGGTGGCTCAGCGGTAAAGAATCTGCCTGCCAATGCAGGAGACATGGGTTTGATCCCTGGGTCAGTCAGATCCCCTGGAGAAGGAAATGGCAACCTGTTCCAGTATTCTTGCCTGGGAAATCCCATGAACAGAGGAGCCTGGCAGGCTACAGTCCATGGGGTTAAAAACAGTCGGACATGACCTAGCGACTGAACAACAACAACAAAATGAACAAATTTAATTTTATCCAAAAGTCTATTTCGGCTTCCTTCAGCAATGGGCCAATAGTCGCTCCCAAGCCTGCTAATTTCTATGTATTCTTCCTTTGTCATCTCTTTTAGGTTTGAAATTACTCCAAAAGTATCACGTGGATGAATGGGAAATTCCCAGTATATTTGTGGGGGGAAAAAAATGGTTCTATTGGATACTGGACATCAGAGAAAACTGAGTTTTCCCCAGCAAAGGGGATGGCCACACCGGCAACCCTGCAGCTGCTCCTGCCAGTCGCTCCATTTCGCCATCATTCCCTTGGCCCCCCGAGAGGTAAGGTCACAAGGCAACCAGTAAAACATACAACTTCACCAAATGCGGGTCTGGCTGCAGTTTCTGGAGATAAGCACATGAGCAGAGGCGGCGTGAGGCACTGGAGCTGAGACACTGCCACAGATGCGGCTGCAGCTTCCTACGCGCTCCGTCTGCCTTGGCAGCTCCACATGAGCTTACCTGGGCTGTGGGAGTGATTTCCAAATCCTGAACTTCAAGAAGAGAAATCAGGTCATGCCAAGTGCCCTCTGTTGTCCACGTAAGACACACACCCATCTTCCGCTGATGCATTTTAAAACTAGTCGTGCTGCTTGCTGGGATTGACTAATACTTCTAGTTACTTCTGATTGACGGGAGACTACAAGATTGTCATCAACTGGCCCAAAATTTCTTGGTCAGTCAGAGCCAGCCAGAGGGAGCCTTGCAGAGGTAGGCAAGAGCCCTCAGCTACGGCCTCTTCACTTAGCTGGAGGTCATTGTAGAATTTACAAAGGAAATGGAGTTAGTTGGAACTTGAGGCTTTGCTTCCATTACCTCATTTAATTAACTGGTTTAGTAACTGTCCTACATAGTCAGTGCTTGTCTCTCATGGACGGAGTTCTGAGGTCTGAAGTGCCCTCAAAAGCTTTATATTCTAAGATAAACAAACAAGTAGGTAATTATAACCAAGCATGACAACTCCAGCACCCCACTCCAGTACTCTTGCCTGGAAAATCCCATGGACAGAGGAGCCTGGTAGGCTGCAGTCCATGGGGTCACTAGGAGTAGGACACGACTGAACGGCTTCACTTTCACTTTTCACTTTCATGCATTGGAGAAGGAAATGGCAATCCACTCCAGTGTTCTTGCCT